>OMKY01255994.1:2323-16552 GCA_900302395.1 Bregmaceros cantori
CTTTACAACAGACGTGTGTCAATACATGGAAACTTCAAAATTTATTGAAACATTCTGGCAATGAGAAACAGAACATTTTTTCTCCACACTGCATTGCAATTTGCAGTCAACAAAGAGGAATAGGATTTAGTTTGACAACTTCACATAGAATATGCTTAAGTAAACACACACGTATAGTTACAATATCTTTTAACTTACATTTATTGGAAAACACACTAATCAAAGTGACATGTAATCTAACCGGGGACACCCATATGTTCTGAAAAACCCATGTTCTAAGATCGCTATTAAATCGCCATTTTAAGAAAAATTATAGGTCATTTAGGGCCTAGGGAAGGGGCTAGATTCAGGCTCGGGGAAGTTGCAGGTTGTTTAGGGGTTAGGGAAGGGGCTAGGGTTAGGGTAGGGGTAAGTTACAGGTTGGTTAGGGAAGGGGCTAGGCAGGCTTAGGGTAGGGGAAGTTAAAGGTTGGTTAGGGGTTAGTGTAGGGTAGGGGAAGTTACAGGTTGGTTAGGGAAGGGGCCAAGGTTAGGGTAGGGGAAGTTGAAGGTTGGTTAGGATTAGAAGTTAACCCCCAAGACCCATGGCTTGTCTGAAAATTGGGATTTCGGAACATAGGGTAAACATCTCACCTCACAATACCTTTAGATACCATCAAGAGAAGCAGTCAGTAAACAGTAATTGGATTACGTTTTACAATTAACTGCGCCAAAACTGTTGAGAACAATAGAGCAACCTAGACAATACAATATACAGCAATCTACAACACACCATCTCTCCACTCGCTGCCGTAGACAATGAATGGGGTCTGAACACACATCATGCAGTTTTTAACACTAACATATTATTTCGCAACACAAATGCAAAACACAAATTCGCAAAACACAATGTTAGTGGAAAGGGTAACAAACACAACATTTAAATCACTTAGTAAACCTTTGATCTAAGAGCCAGGAGGGGAAATAAACTAACAGACGTTAGCTACAAACAAGCTAACCGGCTAGCCTAGTGGTTAGCTCGTTTCGGAGCGAAAATATGCAACGAACAAAAATAAGAAAATATAATTGTGGGATAAACCTAACCGGAAATCTCGAAATT
Source organism: Bregmaceros cantori (assembly GCA_900302395.1). NCBI lineage: Eukaryota > Metazoa > Chordata > Actinopteri > Gadiformes > Bregmacerotidae > Bregmaceros > Bregmaceros cantori. Next base: position 3,422 of record OMKY01255994.1, read on the forward strand.
ACCGCCAATAAGTAATATTTACGTAATATCTAATACATTATAATTTATAAATTAATGTTATTCTTACTGTGCCGACGTCGTCAGCACGCTGGAGTGGCGGAGTTTCCACTGCGCATGCGCACATTTTTTTCCTCTTTTGGATCTTTATTTTTCATGTAAATCATAACAAACAAAGTAACACATCGTGTGCTGTCTATGGAACATATTCTGACATTAGAACACACAATGGATACAATAAAAATAATTTAAATGTGACGTGTATAATAATAATAATATTGGAATCTAACGCCTTTTAATGGTATTAGATTTTTATTTTTTTATTGCTTGGATCGGTGTCGTACTCGATGATGTGCAGCAAGGGTCGTTTTTATTGAAGCGGACAATTGGTGAATGTTCGAAGCCACCAGAAGACATTTTCTTCTTAAACGTTTAAACCATAGACTGTATATATACAGCTATGGTTTAAACCAAACACCTGCAATAAAACATATGCTAGCAAATACAAATGTAAAGTATATTTGCATTAAGACACGTCACTGACATTAGTAACTAATGCTGTAAAATGAGAGCAGACATGGATAACACCTGGAGGATAACACAGACTAGTGGGCATTTTGTTCATATATTTTATATGTACAGTAGAATTCCACATCCCGCATTTGGAATTAAAGTATCTACATCATGTAAATCACATGACAGAAGAAATGTTTGATAAAATGGAGTGAAATACAAATGAAGTGTTTGTTCGCGAGTGCCACACCTATATTCCCTACCAGCGGCGATCTCAGGGCGGCGACTACTGCAGATAGCAGTCTATCCGACATGCGAGTTGATCCGTCTGAGTCAGAACCGCCCCCTCGTTGGTGCACAGCTGGTCACGTGATCATTTCCAGTCTGATGGAGTGGCTGTGGTAACTCGGAGGCGACGGCTCGGAGTGGTTATTGGAACGCAGCTGGGTCATCTGCTGTCCGAAGCGAAAGTGATCGTCGACAGATGGAGCGTGTTCCTTCTCCTTTCCCCGTCCTCGGTGCGTGCTCAGTGGGGGGAGAATGACCGGTGACTCGCTGCGTTGTCCTTCCTAAGTCCGCCGAACGCGCGGCTCCAGTGGCGGCTGCAAGGGGTGGGAGCGGACCCGGCTCACCTGAGTCTCACCTGGGGAGATGAGGTTTAACGAGAAGGAGTTGATGTCGCTGAGCCGCCAGCCTGCGGAGCGGGCCGCGGAGCTCCTCATGAAGGGGCCCAAGAAAGGAGACGGTAATAACTTGTTCACCGTCAGTTGCAAGCTGCACTCGGAAAACATTTGGATATCACGAGCATTGGGCTGCAACAATTATTTTGATATTCGACTAATCAGCCATTTACAGACGATTTCTTATTATTATTCTTAGTAGTAGTAGTAGCAGTAGTAGTAGTACAACTACTAATACTACTAGTACTACTACTACTAGTAGTAGTAGGTATTATTATTATTATTATTAATAGTAGTAGTTGGTATTCTTAGTAGAGCTGCCACGGATTAATCAGTGATAACCGATTATTGAAATAATCGCCAACTAATTTGATAATCGATTAATCGGCAGCAAATAATCGTTTCATGGTTTGGGGTATTCTTTGTTCAAATGTATTGAACATATGTTGTTCCCAGTGCAATTTTTCCAGTGTCAAGGCCCCCAATACAATAAAGACAACACGTAAGCTTGCGTGAAAGTCAAATGTTATAATTTAGCCTGTACGAGTAGGCTCTTTCATGCTACTACTATAAAATGGAGATAGAGAAACAGCAAAACGTTTGTAATATTAACATTTCAAACTTTTAATAAGCCCTAATGCACACACAGAAGAACATGAATAACCCCATTTGTTGTGTCCATGGCACGGAATGAGTTGATCATGTTTGCTCTATAGGAACCACTGAAGAAAACACTGACACTTTGATAACAGTTGTCTCTTTTGCATGTTTTCTTTTGTGTTGTTGTCGTTTTGTCTTTGCTCTGTCCTTCAGTTGTGAAGAAACGTCTGGTCAAACTGGTGGTCAACTTTCTCTTCTATTTCCGCACTGACGAAGAAGAGGTAAGAAGTCGGGCTAAATTAAAAATTCTGTTGTTTTTTTTCACCTTTGCGGTATATTACGTTTTCATAATTGCGTTTTTTGTCATGTTGTTTTTGTTCATGAGTGGGTTGGTTTTTATTTATTTTTTTACAACAACGCACATCTTCCATTCAATGTCTTTATGACAAAGCATTATTTAAAAAAAACACATCGTTTGTATTCACTAATTTTCGCTTGTTAGCCAGCAAGGGAACGAAGACGAGACTTTACAGCTTTTACATTTACAGTATAATAATCACACAAAAATACACATGGACTTTCTGATGCTGTTATGCCTTCTCATGCCATTACAGTGTTCCCATCGTGGTTGGTCAACTATTGCGCTTCATCATTCAGCCTTAGTAAGACTAAGAAGTGTAATTTCTGTCGGAACCATTTTAGTCAAGAAACACAACAGAAGATTAAGAAGCAACTCTTTATTGAAATTAGAATCATCTTGCCGTTATGGCTCTGTTCAGAGACTCCTATTTCCATGAGTACCATGGAAAAGCACTAATTAAGGGAGCAGCAGCGGCAGTGTAGAGAATTTTCACCCTAGCACGCAGGGTGAGAAGGCAGCAGTAGTGTAGGGGATTCTCACACCAGCACACAGGGCGAGATAGATAACCCCCCATGAACAAAGCCAAGCGACGTGACAAGAGAACATGTCACATCATACACAACACTTTTTCCATCTTGGTTAGGTGGAGCAGGGGAAAGTGGTGGGTAGCAAAACAAAGCAGTACATGTTTTAGGAGCGGATAGAATTTATAGGGCATGCCAAAGCTGTCCGGCCAGTCGCTAGGGGAGAGAGTTGTTGAGGGGATGCACCTGAAGAAATTACTACTTTAAATTTGTCCCCAGCACTTGTTGCATGCTAAATCATTCCCAACTCAAAATATAGTGCACTACAAGGATACTATATATGTGTCTGTAGACGAGTTCGGCAGGTAGTTCCGGTAAAATTTCTACCTTGAATATCAATTCCGTTGCCTGCACTTCTCTGTGTCCCTAGTTACTAGATCCTTCTGGTTAACGCCATAACTTTTGAACTGATGAATGGATTTGTCCCAGATTCGGTGTGTTAATGCTCTAGGGTAGGCTCATGAACAGATGATTTTGGAGGCCAACGCTTGCAATATGGCTGAATTCAAGACGGCCATTTTTTTTTTTGCTTGGTTCGGGCACTGCTGTTGTGGCTGCCGGCGCCCCCGCAGGAGACCGCTCGTGTTGCTAGGTCAAGTTTACGGACTCCCCGTAAACTTTGACATAATGGGTGGAGTTGTCAGCTGATTTATTCAGAGGAAGTGTCTCTGTAACACAGGCTAGAGTGTCCTTCCTTTGTTTACCGAGGAATCCACAGACAGATCATGAGTCATGGATGTGGATAAAGAATCTCTGAAAAGAACATCTTAATTCTGGATATTGTTTACTCAGATATTCAATAGATAATGTAATATCATAATATCATTTTATTACATTATTTTTCCTTTTTTTTTCTTCGTTCACAGGCTGTAGAACTAACAGAGAAATGGAAAACAACATGTAAAAAACCTATAAAAACATGTATAGACACGTTTTCCTGAAAGTTATACAGGGGGCTGACATTTGTCCCGCCGGGTGTGACGCACTTCCTGTGTCTGTATATTTCCCTGTGTAAAGTGATCGTAGTGGACGAAAGTGGATGAATTTGTCACACAAAACGTTTTAAAATCTGCTTACTACAGCTTGCTCTGTGACAAATTACACATCATCCACCCCAGTTCGCTCAACGTTTTACATAAGTATTGATGAAATACAGGCAAAATCTGACTTAAAGTTACTAACCGATGTGGTCACGTGTTCTTCTGGACCAATTGGGATGGCTGCTTCACTAGTAATTCCAACTTGAAAGAGTAAATGGAACGGGTTGCGCAGATTATTCAATCATACGTTTGTGGGGCACAGAATAGTGGTGAGCATATACAGGGTTAGTTAAGGAAGTCAAACGGAAACGGGTCAAAAACTTGTCTATAGCAGCCCCGTGGGGCGTCATATATTTTAAAAACAGGTTTTGCCACTTGTTTATTTACATGTTACAACTGTGGCCTCAATAGGGCGATGTATTTTTTTCCCAGCACAAGTGCCCTTTTTCCATTTCTTTCGACGGGTGTAGTCGAAACGCTGGATGAGAAAGGTCAGATAAGTCGGTGACGGGAAGCAAACTCGCGACACTGCGGGTCCTGTAAAAATCGCTGACAAACACGAGAGCATACATGTGCCGGGTGCAGCAGTCTAAATGAGGACGCCACAGAGTCAACAGCTGTTTGACAAAGGCAGGATTCTAGTCCAATGTAGCCTGGCGGTAATCTAATGAGATGTAACAAGAGCTGTCATTGTTTCACTTTCACGGTGGTGTGAAACGGGCCGTAATATTCTCCAGAGCTAGGTTGCAAGTGTTACCATGACCGCTTCCCCCTCAACACTAGCCCTGTAATTAAAATGGAAAATGATGTTTGCCCAACACGTTGACGTTGTCCTCCCGTCGCTTTCTCTGTCTTCCTCTTTTTCTTCCTTCTCTTACTGTGCCTTGCAAGATGGATTTTGCAGGGCCTTTCGGTCTTGTAATAAATACATGAATAACGAATAAACTAGAAGCACTCAGAGATTGCAAACCTGCGGCGTAGTGGAATAAAAAATAGTATTGTAGTGCTAGCAGTATGTGTGGCAACTGATTATCAATGCAAGTGCTCGCAGAGTAGCGTGATTGCAATTGACACCACCGGCGAACATGCCAACTACATTTCCCAGCGGCCACTGCGACCCAGAAGTCTGGTCACGTGACCGCGGTAAGCGCCCAGTGATTTATCAGTAAGTTGAGTATGATTATGTTACTTATAGGCTACAGAAATGCACCAAAATGTAATCACTTCTTCCGTTGGTCATTTCCAACAACTCTACAATGTTTAATCCAGATCAGTGCACAACCTTTTCAGTTATCCTGGTGACTGGCAGACAGACAAACCAACTGGACTAAAAACAACCTGCTTCCGCGGCGTTGCCCGGCGAAGGTAATAAATAGAACAATAGAAATGCAACAAGAAATTACTAAACTGATCAAACATCTTTTCAGCCCATCGGAGCATTGCTGCTGGAACAGTGTCGAGTGGAACGGGAGTCTCAGCTCATCTTCTCACTTGGTGAGATTCTAAAATCATCTGATTACAATTTTGTTCAATTTTTTTTATTTTTTTTCACATCCCTAGTTAAAGCTAATTAATGTTGTGTTCTGTTGCAGCGTTCCTGGACGAAGCGGAGAAGAGGTACACGTTTGAGTGTGAAACTGAGGACCAGTGCGGAGAGTGGATCGACTCCATACTCAAAGCCAGGTGTGTGTGACCTTATGTATGGGATATGCTAACGCGTACAGTTATTACCATGTAGTTAACTGGTAACTGTATATATAATATTGTAACGAGGACAACTGTTCCTCTACTTGTATGTTACAGTTATGAGTTCATGAGGAGGAACCTGATTTTCTATCGCACTGAGATCCACAGACTGACGGGCAAGGTGAGATACTTACTTACAGCTTATAATAATAATAATAATGATGATGATAATTAATTATTAGTATTATTATTATTAGTATTATTATCTTGCACGCAGAACGTGCACTAGGACTGCTCGGTTTTGCTCTAAATTACAAATTGTGTTTTTTTTTCCACCTTTGTGATGTATTGCAGTTTTTGTAGTTGCGGTTTATGTTTTGTTCATTAGCAGGTGAGTGGCTATAAATAAACATGTAATACAATTTCAAATTGTGGTGGCATTCAGTAAAAACAATGTTTTATTGTTATATTTTTAACTGCACTTTATTAGTAAAGACAAGTGTAAAACTGAGCACACCAACGCACACCTTCCATTTAATGTCTATTAGGATGGAGTGATTACATCACACTGTTCGAGTCCGCTTCAAAGCGCGTGGCGTTGATTGCGGAGGAGCTCATTATACATAGTAGGAACGGCCTTGAATGTCAAGGCGCCTGCATATTCCAATAAGCTACAAGTTGGAGCCTCCAAGATAACACGGCCACCCCATTGGTCCATACGTGATCACATGGTTCTACAAGCAGTGCCGTGAGGAATCTTTGATGCACCAACTCGGTGCAAAGGAAACGCAACAGCAGTCAAGCAAGACGGCATATTTTTGTCTTGTCCGTTTGCGGTAACTTGGGGTTCCATTTGGGGAAACGAAAGCAATGTAACTCTGCCTTTAACGCAGCAGTGATTCCCAGGCATATCGGCTTTCGTCAGCGCTGAATGCAGGAATGGAAACAATACCACCTGTGTCCATGCAACTCCGCCCGACAGGAGGAAGTGCCACTGCTCACTCGGCCAGAATTTTTGGAAGCATGTGACGTCACGATCTTGTGTGCTTTTCCAAAAAAGCGGCTTATCAACTGCTGCAATTTGTCATGTTTATGTTTGTTGTTATCACACCCTCGTTTGCGTTGTCTGCCTCTGCTTCTCTCACCTACGAATTGTGAATTGAATCGTGACCTTGTAAAAAATGTAATGGAGACCTAGCACCCGCAGTGACAGGCATCACGTCTAATGAAACGTCTAATGGTCTGCTGTCTCCAGGACCCTCTGGAACAGTATGGAATCTCTGATGAAACACGCTTCCAGACGGGCAGCGCCGCTCGGCTCTCCTCCACCGACGCGCCGGTGTAGCTCAACATCCCGTCACGGTGGTAGAATGATCCTGTGGATGGATCGGAGGATGTCTGGGCATCCAAACCTAAGACTCAGCAGAATGTCGAGTTATGAATGACTTTTTTAAAGTTATTTTTTTCCAGTGTGAGCCCACTTTTACCATTTTAGACCGTTTCATTTTGACAGGAGTAGTCGGAAAACGGGGTTGGAGAGATTGGGGATCGCAGAAAAGCTGGTGAGGGGAGGAGAACTCGCTGTGACCACAGCATCATTACTATGAATGGGGGCCGTCTTAAGGTTTTTAACCGGTTTGACATCGACAACACCCTGTTTTTTTCCCGGCTTGAGCGCAGTTTTTCCTTTTAAAAAAAAAAGAAGAAGAAGGATTAGTAGAAAATTTGATTGAAGAGATAGGGGGTGGACATTGCAGAATAGCCGGTGATGGGAGTATGCTGTTATCTAAACCACAGCACCACTGTTATGAATTGGCGACACCCCCCTGCGTCACATGACTTAACTCTTCCTAGCACTGTGATCTTACCAAACACACGTCCAACTTACTTCCATCTTCCAAGAGTTGTTCCTTCAACAACGCCTTTGTCTCAGCACGGGAACCCATCGCATAGGAATTAGGGCTGCAAGCCTGCAACTAACGATTATTTTAACGATTAGTCGATTAGTTGTGGATTATTGAAACGATTAATCAATTAATCGGCTGGATATCTTTGATCGAAAAAAATCCCCAAAATATTCACACCGACACAAATGAATCTTGCCAACTTGAAATATAGTCAATTTTACCTCATGTGAGCAAACAAATGTACGCCAATTAAGTTGATTACACAAACGCAAAACTCATTACAATGAATTTCTACACTAATAGTTTTTTTTTCTCAGTCATGTTTTTTAAATCAATACTGTTGAATAATCACAAATTATCAAGTAATATATTGTGGAGATCGATAGGTGGTGGTGTCGGCAGTCATTCAACTCATTTGCGATTAATCAATTATTGAATTAGTTGTCGATTAATTTCATAATCGATTAATCGTTGCACCCAACGACCAAACAACACAGGTCAGGCTAAGAATCATGGGATTTAAAAAGTGTCTACATGTGTAGGTATTTGAGACTACTGAAGTTATTTTAAACTAGACCTCGGTCAGCACGGATGACAACGTCGGTTGTATAAAGTAAAAGTTATGCCATGTTTGAGGTTCTATGTGTAGCGAGTGTGAAACGAACCGCAGATTGCTGCATTACAATCACACATATGTTTGCATGGGAAAGCACATGATGTAGGCGGGTGGAGTTCCCAGCATGCAACAGGAGCATAGCAACGGGGAGTTGCTAGGGGAAAATGAACACCCGGACTTAAAACGTCCGTGCACTATGACGGTCTATATAAACAGTTGGTTGCTCTACGGTAATCGGCTGTACATCCTATTACTGCCGAAGTGATCACTGTGTGTATATTCTCGATTATATTTTGCTCTCGTTACATGTGCATTCACTACAAACACAGTCTTATTTTCTGGAGCTGGCGTTGATATCTCGGACTATGAGTAGACACTGTAGCCCCCAATAGCTTGCAGGTTTTTTCTACCGGTAACTCTGGAGGGCCAACCTGAGCCCCGGGGTCGCCTGCCAGAGAAGGCCTTCAGGGGGCATCCTAAACAGATGCCTCTTCGGCTGGTGACTAAAAAAAACGTATAAACCGAAAAAATGGAAACCAAAAGAAGAAGCATGCTGACAAATGGAGATCTGTTTCCCTCTAGTGGAGATGGGCTGTAGGAACAGGTATATGTGACCATAAGCGGGCAGTAGATCTCCAGCTATAAAAAATATTGATACCGAGTGTTCGGGTGTTTTTCCAACATCCTTACTTGTGCACCCTCCTTCAGCTAAACAACGTTTATTTGCCACCTATAAATCATACAAGTCCCGCATTGACAGTAACAAAACTGTTCCTATTTATTTAACTTAGTTTTTTCCCCCCAAGACTAATACAGAGGTAACCATGGGCAACGGTAATTACGTTTTATTCAATTAACTCATTCACTCCCAAATGGCGTATTTTGACATGTTTTCCTCGAGAGCCGCCGTTCCCAATGACGTGTTTTGAGGCATATGTGTGTGTGTGCGCGGTGCATGTGCTACTCCTCCACCTATAAGCCTTGAAAGATGACCACTTCTGTCAATGGGATTTTGAATGGGATATATTTGGGAATCCAGGGGTTAAGGGGAAATATAGGCTGGGAGTGAATTAATTAAGTGTTGATTCATTTTAAGATTCCCCCTGGTGCATTCAGCAAAAGCGACAAGTGTTGGATAGGAGCTATGCAGCCACTAGGCTTAGTCATTAAGTTCTAATCAATCTGTTGTGAGGACTTCAGATCTTATTCAGTTCTTCTGCTTTCCTGCGTCATGAGATTGTATTCTTTTATTAATTAATGGATGATCAAATGATTGTCCATTTATTGACTTTGGTGATGGATTAATCTGCAGTGATTCAGACCGGACGCCACAATGCACCACAAGCCTACAACTAGCAGAGGTCAGACAATCACAACAAGATTTTGAAATTTCGACGTCACTTTTTGGAATAGAGTTCAGACAAGTCACCCTTTAGGCTTTGATTTATTACAATTTTTTAATGTATATCGGTGTATTCATTCATGCAACTCATAACCAAGCTAGTACAATCAATTGTCAAAGTTTAGAAAGTTAGCTCTATTTAACCACATTGCATTTGCCAGCGATATACGCATGGATTTAGGATTCAGACTCAGTAGACACATAACGGTGATTATAATCCTAATAATAATAACAATTAAATGAGGAATGGGATTTGATCATTTCCAAAACATCCTTTGAACAAATTAATCTAAATTTGACTTTATTGGTTTAATTGTCAGCCCTAGATTTTGTGCAGCGTGTTTGGGCCTCCGGTCTGAAAGCAGAGTTTTAAGAAGCGTTCACAGGACAGCTTTTACGCCTTGTTTCCACGGGTGATGCAACGCACCCAACGCACGCAGCGCAACAAATAAAACGTGTTTTATCCATCGTGACATGCTCCACTATGCAGCGCAGCCGACGCATAGCGCAGCAAATCATTTACGGTCTGCTTTAATTAAACAGCAGACCTGCAGCATGCTCATCTAGCCACAGAGCCAGCCCAACTCTACTTTTGATTGGGACGAACCATACAGATTGTCTTGTGAAAGCGCCAGGACTCAATGTGACTGATATTAAAAGTGTGTACACATGAATGTATTTATGGAGACAAGTCGAATGTCTCTAGACTGGTCTATACATGTAGTGTGTGTGTGTGTGTGTCTCTAACCTTTTCACTGCTGTTTTTAATTTGACAAACAAGTAAAACTTGTTTTTTTTAACCTCAACTCTTTGCCCGTGTCTGTCATTTCCAATGTATGGGTTTTCTTAAACGAGTGTGATACGAACCGGAGGTTGCTGCATTAGCATCACACAATTTTGTACTCCAAATTGATGCAGAAACTGACTGGAAATATGGGGTGGGTGTCTTAGAGGTTTGTGATGTCGCCATCACAACCTTGGGGTGTCAACAGCCGTGGCGGACGCGGGGATTTAGAACCAGGGCCCTTACATCGGGCAGGCTTTGAGTTTCTATATCTCTCTCTGGCTCTAGTCACGAAGCTTGTCGCTTTTGCTGGGCACCCCAGGGGGAACCTTAAAATACAACAACAATTATTGGATAAGAATCACATGACGTAGGCGGGTGAAGTTCCCAGCATGCAACAGGAGTAGCAGCCTGTATTAAAAATAAGTATTAAGTATTTCTTAAAAGTAACCCCTTTCAAGAGAGGGGAGGAGGAGGAGGGAAGGACGCGGATCCGCCCAAACCGACACCTTCAACACCTGCCCTGACCTGGTTAGCGTTAGATCGGATCATTATGACGTATCATTTGCCGTGATGTAAAGTGCGAATCCTAGAAACAATCCGCTCATTTTGTTATGGTCCCTCAAAAACCATAGCCCCTATTTCCTAACTCCAATATGAAACTGTTCCGTGCGGAGTTAGCCCTAACCCTACGACACTATGTTTCCCTGACAGAGACAGAAACGCGTCATTAACTTCTAGGACCTTGGCCAAGATGCTGGGGGCGTCTATGTGATTCCTTAATTTGTATTTATGCATTCATTCATTTGTTTGCTGACTATGTGTCCCGTTATTTTCACTTGTCTTTGTGGTGTGTCAATAAAAAAAAAGAGTAACAGTAACAACATGTGAGTGTCGTTTATGGGAGTTGAACTTTACGTCACGGCAACCGCTACGGCAAAAATGATCCGATCTAAGGTCAGGTGGTTGATCATTGACCTGCATAGACAACAACACACGAAGAACGAACGAAGACCTCGACATTTCGCGATACCTTGGGACATTTGTTCGGTTCGGTTCTCTTTAACTAACCATCCCGACTAGGAACTCCAGCTCTCCAGGTGAAATTATTTCTTTAAAGCGTTTTTAAAGTAATCCAAAAGTAATCCAACATATGGTTACTTTTGGATTACTCAAAATAATCTTAATAAAATCATACAGCAAATCATTTAATGACATTTTGGTTGTTATTAATTCATTTAATTCCGGATTAATTCTATTTATATTATGAGTTGAAAACCTGCAATGTATAGTCAATTATTTAGTAGAAATAAAACTATACTCAAAAGTAACTCCTCCCAACCCTGGTGGGGGCCATATTGAGATTTTTTTTTGTACAAAATGGCAACAGAGTCACAAAATAAACACGAGGAGAGACTTGATAATTATCCGTACATTATGATGTCGTGTACTCGTGTCTTACACTCGTGTCCGATCGCCGTTAAATGACAAGAAGAAGGAGAAGCGTCCCAGACACAGGGAGAAACAAAAAATTAAAACGTTTTCAACAATTAGGGGAGGCTCTGGGAATGTTCTGCGGTGCCGTGAAATGAAAAATATATGCATGTCCACAGCAAAAGTATCAAGACATGAAGTGTAATACAGGACATATTACACTTTAACATAAAATACGTGTGGATGTCTGACGGTGGCAACACATAGAACGTACTGACAGATTACACACGTCATCTGCCACAAGTAGGGTATGAATGGGCCTGAACCCGTTGTACCCATCTCGTTGGCGCCGATATGCTTCGGCGGCAGCGAGGCTCCTATTTAAAGCCACCGAAAGGCTCCTCAGAACGACTGGAACGTTAGCACAAACTTGGTATTCATATACATGCAGACCCCCCAGAGGTGTCTACAGAGTTTGGGATCAATCGCCCTTTTTAATTATTAAGAGTTATTAATTTATTCATTTATATATCATTAATGACGTATAAGGCGGCGAAAGGCTCCTCAGAACGACTTCAAGATTGGCAGGTATGTGTGTACCAAATTTCGGCGCCTTTCGGCCTTTAGTTGCACCCGCGATGTGTAACGGCGGCTTGTTCTCGGATGACCGACCGATCCGAGCCCAGACTTGGCCAGATACACTTAATGTAGAAATCATCAGTATGCAGAGATGGCAAAAGTACCGCGATTTCTTACTTGAGTAAGAACTTACATCGGCAATAGCTGAACTCAGCCATTGCCGAGGTTCGTTCGGACTCTATTTAAGGGCCGCGCCGGTGCAGGCTGAGACACCAACGGTGTCAGACCAGCATGCACCGCGCTGGTGCATCTCATTACACTGCCCCCTCCCAACATGGCTCTCGTCCCGAGAGCCGCTCCAACTCCACGGCGCCTTTCGCCTGATCAAGCGGCCCCGCGGCCATCCCCACCGCGTGCGGTCCGTCAACTACAAAGTACTGATCCAAATAGCTACTCAAGTGTAAAGGGACCAGTGCTACCCAGGTCAGCCGGTATGAGCGGCTTGGATACAGACAGACAAAGACACAGTGCAGCCATTTCAACAGTTTATTTAGCGGTACAACCGCCTGGTGGCTCGGCGGGACCCGGGGCAGGAAGCTGGACACACCTCCCCCCACCGTTCGCAGCGCAACAGACACCGGTAGGGCCTCGTACAAAAAAAAAACAAACAAAGGAAACACAAAACAAAACAAGCACCGCAAACAACGCAACCGGCCGGGCTAAAAGCAGTGCGCGGAGTGAGCAAAAACAATAAAAGGCACACTGCAAAATACACTAAATCCAGATACACAGCACACCACACACACTTGCCACCACGCACACACTATTTACAGGGAATTAAGGCCGGCCGAGGACGACTACCCGTGTCCGGGATTGAGTGGTCCTGGCTGAGTTAGTTTAGAACGGGGCAGGCGGGGTTGCTGACAGGCAACGTCCCTCCTCCCCCGG
>OMKY01255996.1:4769-14835 GCA_900302395.1 Bregmaceros cantori
GAAAAAAAAAATGTAATGTGAAATGTAATGGGCTGATCTGATATCGTGTGCGTGTGTGTGTCTGTGTGTATGTGTCTGTGCAGACGCTGCACAGACACGGCAGCGAGTGTGGCTGCCGCACTGTGTGTTCAGCCAACTTCAGTGAAATGTATTTAAATTTATAGTTTTATATTTTTAATATATATTAATTTAAAAGTATGCCACGACAGGTGGCGGATCCACCCAAATAAGTCCCAGAACACTGACAGTACAGAGCCATTTAACATTTCAGCATAAGATATGCGACATGAGAAGATGGTTGTACAAAACGGGCTTAGCAGAGTTGCTATATTTCACCCGGCCGTCCGTGAGTGGAGCAAACTCCGGGAGGGACCTAAACCAAGTTAAAAACAAGTAGAAACAGGTCAAGACAAGTTAAAACAAGTTGAACCAGTTAAAACAAGTTAACAACTCGATTCTAGCTAGGGCTACAGATAGCGACCAATCACGGCAAATGCAGTTATAAATGTAAGTGCTTTTAACTTTAATATTATAATAATTTTGATGGTGTCGACTCTAGTAGTACTCACTTATAGTGGTCTATAAATTAGTGCACTATATAGGGAGTAGAGAGTAGGGGATACGGAATCAAATTTCTCCTACATTAATCTAAAGGTAAGAGATTTATTTTCACTACTTTTAGATTACTTACAATGAATCCATTACAATTAATTTTAATTTCCCCACTTCCTTGCTTTGGTTTCAAATTGTCATCTATAAAAGTGTCTTCTTTTAAAAAGTCGCCATCTGATTTCTCGGGCTGGGAGTGGGGGGTGGGATAGAGAAACACAGCTGGATAGGGGAATGACCGCGGTGCCGTCGACGTGTGTCTCAAATCTAAACTTTAACCCCAGTGTGCAGTGATGCGGCTAGTTAACTGGGATTCGGGTCAGTCCATTGTAGAGATGGGATATACATTTTTTTTTTATTGCTTGATTGCATATTGCCTGAAGTCAATTTCCAGTCTGTGTATATCCATGACCTGCCAATAAAAGCGATTTAAATGGGCAAAAGTGGACTGGAAAAATTCTCATTATTATTACTATTTATTAATTGTTGTCATTAAAATAATTAATGTAGCGTTGTAATAGTATAAAATGAATGATGTAAGATTGAATAATGTAAAAGTACAGTACTCAGTTGAGTGGGAAGCTTGACTTGCATTCAAAACTCCAATGTTTGAATGTAAATATTTTTTAAAGGCCGTTTTATTGTGCAATATTTAAAATATTGCCTCCTTTTTTTGGTGCTGCTGCCAAAAGGTTTTTCACCTGTTTCTGGAATCAACTACATCTGCCATTTCTGTTGTGCATGCCTCGAAGCGGAAAATAAGCAGAGAAGAAACAAGCAGTGGAAAAATAAAAATTGAGTGGAATCCTGTTATTTGTGTACCTCCAATGTTCCATCCAAGTGGTGTGTGTCTTGCCAAACTTTGCAAGTTCAGCTGAAGGTTGTGTGAAAGCGAAAATAACTTGCCACTGATTCTTGTGGAATTATTACATCAATTTTAACCGTTAAAGATACACTTCCCTCACCCTTAAAGACAGTTTTATTCACTCAATGACTGCGTCTGGTTCCCCCCCCCCAACAATATTTGCCTTTCAAACCAAATTGTTAGCAAACAGCACATCACTATCCGCCACAGACCACTGTTAAACTGTGAACCATGGCCAAAGCACCAAATTTGGAACGTGATTCCATGCATGGCTTGACTCCTTTTTGGAGGGAGTCAGTGACGTCAGGGCAGCACCACTTACGCTGTTAGAAACAACAAAGCCCGGGCAGCCGTGACGACAGACCCCTCTAAACATAGATTTCATTAGACCACAGCTCGACCCCCATGTGCCGCCTCAACGTTTTTAGACGCTCACAGCGTGGAATCTTTGTAGTTATTCCTGCTATATAAGTGTGACAGGTCTGCATAGGACCAGGGGGTTGCTGCACGAAATTGGAATGGGAAAACCCATTACCAGCATAACATTTTTTCCGCGCTATAGACGAGTCCGGCGGGTAGCTCAAGGTTTAATATGACTTCCACTGCCATTATGTCGCTGTGTTCTGACTTATTTTTGAACTTGTCTATTTAATGGGACAGCACACACCTATTGCATTGTTAAAAATTATGTTGGACTTACCAGTGAATGCAGCCATATTTTCATCCCCCTGTATCTAGCGCATAAACTTGTCTATAAGGCATACCTGACTATATGGCACACCGTCAATAAATTGCCTTTTTTCATGTATAAGGTGCACTGGACTATAAGGCACATTAAAAAAAGAAAGGGGGAGTGAGAAAGAGAAACAAAGACAGTGGACTGAACATACCAGAATTCCAACATTGTAAAAGCTTGATTTGGGGCAGTTGAGACTATGTGGTCTGAGGATTATAGATCACTATTTTAAAATATGTCAAAAAAGATTATATCAAAGACAAGTATCTCCTTATTTAATAATTTCATGATTGTGAAAGTGGATGTTACCTCCGATTTTAGGCAAATGTAGCTGTAATCTAGATTACATATTTTAAAATGTAATTGCAAGGGACAGTTGGTACAGTTACTATTTTCTGTACCAACTGTACTAACAGTTACTATTTACTATTTTTAATTTGATTACATGTAATCGATTACTACCCAATATGAATCCAATGTTACCATCCTGGTAGAGTTGGTTTTGTTTCCTTCATTTTGTGTATGTCTCGTGCTCCTAAACCATTAGGTGCCGAGGACTCATTGGATCCTTGTGTGTTTTTTTCCATTTCATTTGAGCAGCATTTTGACTGTGATCATGTTCATGGCTGCCTAGTAGTTTTAACTTAACTTTGATACCACAACGATGTTTATTTTTTTTAAAGATTGTGCCGAGAATTTTGCATCATTTTGAACGGACTCTCAACAGTCCTAAAAGTTCATTTGCCCTGTGCAGAGATAACAAAGTACAATTACTTAAGTACTGCACTTAAGCAGAATTAAGAAGAAAGTATCTGTACTTTTTTCCTGTGAGTACTTAGAGTACTAGGAGTAACTTCTACTCCTTACTCTTCCCAAAACAGTGTCGTTACTCTAGCGTGAATGAGTCAGTAGGGGGCGACACTCGCTGAGTACAGTAGCAGTGAATACGTTTTTTTCATTTAGTCTCTGGGTGTGCCCCTCAAAAAAACATCGCCTGTAAAGTTTTATGGCAAATTTGGGTTTTGTACTTTGCAAGAATGCTTTTGAGTACATTTTAGAGCATGTACTTTTTTTTTACTTTACTTGAGTAGATATTTGGATCAGTACTTTGTAGTCTTACACACGTTTTTTTTTACAAATGTATTTTACTCTGACTCAAGTAAGAAATCCCGGTGCTTTTGCCATCTCTGGCCCTGTGTGCAGGATTGCTCCTGCAGTGATTATTGCCAGCAGGCCAGCAGGAGTCTGTTCACTTCATCTCCTGCTTGTGATCTGGCAACTCCCCTGTTTGAATATGCCTGTCTATGATCCAGCGCTTGTAGGATTATTTGTTTTTGCGCAAGTGCCTTTTTACCATTTTATTGACAGGGTTAGTGTGAAAGGGTGGGGAAATGGGCAAAGGGGAATAGTATGTAAATTGCCATAGCTTCTGCTTACTATATGTTTGGAAAAAGGGAAGTCAATATTGTGCATCGACCAAGTGTTCTAAATGGAACTCTCATACATTTGATTGATATTTATTTTTATTATTATTATTTTTTAAACTTAATTATTCAACAAAAGACTACGCTAGCCTCAGCATGTGTGTCAAATTAAATATGACCCACACTCGCCCAACTTAAAATCAATACAGCCAGCATTTATTAAATGATGCAATGTAGCATTTTCCTATGCCTGCTTCATCTCATTGATCATCGCATGGTCAGATGAGATTTCAAAAGCGATATTTAGAATGAAACATTTGTTGCATGCTTTATGTTGATCGTTTTATAATTTATACTATGCACTATGTACAATCAAATGAACAAATACTGAGATGCCAAGGAGAAATACAGCCAATTTGTACACTTGTACCATTCATCATCACACTTGTATTGCTGTGTGACATGCTGGAATGACTAATGGTTCTGTAGTGTCTGTCGTTGAATACATTTCATTCATTCATTCATTCTACCATCCCTGTATAAGGACCAGGGGTTGCTGAAAAGAATGACACTAACCACATACGCATGGGGTAAAAAACTTTATCAATATCACCGCCTGATGCGTCCTATATGAACTAGGCGATTGCCTATCGGCTGTGTAGCCTTTTTTTAGCTGTCAATCACTGTGTTCCCAGGGTGTGTACGGCGGTTTGCAGTTGTAGAACTAAAAGTAACAAAGTTGAGGTCAATGTTATGGTTAGGGTTTAGTGTTAGCTAGGGTTTAAATGGAATGGATCATTTTGGGGAGTCGTACGCTACATCAAAAGCCAACCAAGAGCGGAGGCTGCTGCAAAAGCTGGCTCAGCACCGTAGCGGCATCTTCAGCAGCTACAATACCTCCACCCGGGCCCATCAGAAGTTAAGCATGACAACCTCAAAAGCACTTAACTTTTCTGAAAAAGTCAAATAAACACACATTTAGCAGCATTGTATTTTTTTAATAATATTGTCATAAAAATAAACTGCCACAAACAGCATATATTTTTCTGCACAGCTGGGTGGAGGCATGCCTTCAAACATTGTCTGATGTTCCACCTGCAGAACGGCAGAGCAATCTCCCAGAGGGAGCATGTAAAGCGACATCTGAAAGAGGGAACTGTCTAGTGTCGGAACACTTGTCTCCACCAGTCTTATTAGGGAGCAACCACCACGCCGTCGTGCGCGACGGTGGTGTCGTGCAAGTCGTAGCGCTCCGTGTCAATGTTGCAATGCTCCCCAGCGGACTGTTTGCCAGGACAGAGGAGTGTGGCAAAGTGGCGTCGGAAGGTTTCGGACAAGAAGGCATAGAGTATGGGGTTGGCGCAGCTCCACGAATACGAGAGAAGCACCACAAACTGGAATCCCCGCCCAAAGTGGAGTCCCATGTCGTGCGTTCTACGCAGCGCGTAGAAGTTGAAAACGTAGAAGGGGAGCCAGCATACTCCAAACACCAGCACGACGGCTAGCACCATCTTGGCCACCTGCTGCTCCAGCCGGTTCAGGGGCGGCATCGAGTGGAGCCGGGCTCGCCTCCGCTGAGACCTGTCAATGATAGATAAGTATCAGAATAAAGTGTATTGCCATTGATAATGATACAAGTTCACATTATGGTGGTATCAACAGGCAGGACCAACAGGCAGAGAGCGATATTTTCTTAACATTGTCCATTTAAAAGTGTTCTATTATTGATTAATCCGTGGTAATAGTGAACCAATTGGCAGCAGATCGCAGCCAATCCACGTCCATTGTATTTGCCCCTACATAATGAATGTGAAGTGGTAAGGGTACATACTTAACCATATGTATACTTCACTGTATGTGATACCACCAAAATGTCTGCTTCCGTAACGTCACGTGCAACAGCCCTATTGATGTATAGATAAATTGATAATTTATTAATCACAAATCGCAGAGAAAGATTAAACACAACTAGTGCTGGCACAGTTAGGTTGTCAAAAATGATCCACTTTGATTAGTTCTCTTTTAATTAATGACCTTTCTCATCCCTCTGCCACACGCCCGACACTCTACTCCTCCCTGCCCAGCCTAAAGGTCCTTTCCTGACATGTAATGAATTATGTGAGTGTGGGCACCATCGCTATGGAATCAGTAGCAGCTAGGCCAGCCTCATACCCGGGGCCGTTTCCCCCGTGAGGACTGCAGTTATATTATGTGCTGTGTGTGGGTGCAACCCAAAAGACAACAACCACCCAACAATATATCACTATCGCTAAGATGAATCATTTTGCTGTTGTTTGGTAAGCCTATAACTGCAAATCTAATTTTTCACTGCCAACTTGTTGCAAAATAGTGGTTCCCATGGAGTCAATAAATTACCAATTTTGTTTGTCATTTCAATAATAATACAACTAAAACAAGTACTCCTAATATTAATATTATTAATAATATCTAGATTCATATACACTTTTATATTAGCCTGGCAAGCCAGAACCAATGAATTGTCCATCCATCACTCATGATGGGACGGTCCGGTGGTTCTGGACCAACCAGGCAGACAAAATCAAACAGATTGTCGTCCACGTTTGGGTGATCCAATCAGTGCCCTGTTAATACGGGCCTTGTTCAAATCGAGACTTGGGCCTAAATTCCACTTATACACACACATATACTGCACTGTGATTTGATAACTTTCTTTGATTGACACTTTTCTTTTTTCCTTTTTTTTTTTCTCGAGTCTGCTTAATCCAGACCAAATGATAGCTTTAGTTGCAAGCGAACGATTAATTTGTTCTGGCTTGCTTGGCTACTTTTATATAGCACTTTTCTAACCCTTGCTTAAATCACTTTACAGTTACCTCTCAATCACAAAGTCACACACCAACGGCGGCAGCTGTCATGCAAGGCGCTCACCACGACCCATTGGGAGCAATTTGGGCTTCAGTGTGATCTTAGAGCTAACAACCCAAAATGGGGGGAGCTGGGAGGGAGTTAAAGGCATATATAATACCAGCTCCATGCCAGAAACGAGAGCAAACCGGCATAATGCATGTTAATGATGCTAGCTGTTAGCTGTTTATGTTAACGTTGTCACAAATTGCAATTCATTTGATGTAACGACATGAGACAGCCGTGGTTGTGGTCTTGCGTGTGTGTGTGTGCATTAAATATTGTGTATTAAATAAATTATCCCTTCATGCCATGTGCGATCTCTGTACTAGTAGCACATAAACGACAGTATGAATTATGGATGAGTTTGGCTTGGACCTATTTGCATGTTTTACTACAGTGGCCATATTTATAAACATCAGCTTTACAATGAATCTCTTTTAACTATATTGTTTTTAATGTAATTCTAGGTTACACTTACATTGTCTAGGAATTGCAATAATTCCTGCCTTGTCAGTCCAGCAATTTTAATGAATATTTTCAGCACCTTCAATGAACATTCATTGAACCGTGATAATGTTGAAAATAGATATCAGATGGGTGTTGTTTGGCGGAGTGGTTAAAGACGGTGCACCTAACACGCCCTCACTTGTTTATGGAATGTTGAAAATAGATATCAGATGGGTGTTGTTTGGCGGAGTGGTTAAAGACGGTGCACCTAACACGCCCTCACTTGTTTATGGTGTTGTGTCTATCGCGGCATCCTCGATGCCACGAGTTCTCGTCGGCTTGTCTGTGATGCCTACCCCCGATCTCTTCTACCAAGTTTGACTAACCCTATCTAGTAAAGATGAAACACGGAACTGACGGCGGGAGAAATTATTTGAAGAAAAAAAAAAAAAAGATTAGAAATAGGTTATTTGCCATGTTTGCATATCCACAGTAGTGTACACACACATGGAATTTAGGTAGCACCAGTGCTTAATTTGAGGGGGAGCAAGGGGGAGCCTCTGACTTGCGCTCCCCCACCTCTTGACGGCTGCTTGCGTTCGGGGGACGACTCGCGCCCTAAAGACTCGGACTCGACCCCTAAAGACTCGGACTCGACTCAGACTCGTAAGTTCGGGACTCGTGTAAATCTCTGGTCTCTTCCAACCAATAGGTCTGTCGTATGTGACGTCATGGCTTGACGACGGCAGACATTTTGCTGGCATCACGCACAGTGAAGTATACGTACGGTTAGGTGATATCTTACCAGTTCATGTCCATTATATAGGGGAAAATACAATGAACATAGTTAGGCTGCCATCTACAGGTGATTGATAGCATATTACCATGGATAAATCAATAACTTTTAAACGGACAATGTTATGCAAATATCTCTCTCTGCCTGTTTGTCTGACCGCTATGATACCACCATAATGTCTGCCACCGCCAAGCTGTGACGTCGACCTGCAACAGCCCTATTACAGGTACCGCAGTTCATGGTGATTCTTGGAATTGTGGGTAATTGAGTTTAGTCACCTGGAATGACATATACCTTTTAACAAGCACAGCAGTCATGGATGAAGGTAGTGCTGGATCTGGCTCGGAGGCACTGAATACTTTACAAGTTGACAGACAGATGCATGACCCAGATTTTAATATCCGCATAACACCCCAGAGGCACACAAGTTGTTTGTTTAGAATGTGTTGTGCATGCAAAATTAAAAAACCCAATGACAACGGCAAGCCCCAGGGCAGGATGAGGAAAAGCCACCTAGCCTGGCCACGATGAATGTGTCCACGCACCAGAGACCTAATATCTATGAATCAGGACTGTGTTTGTTTACTGTGTTTGTTTGTTTATTTATTTAAGTTAATTATTTAAGATATTTTTGGGCCGCAAGCACCGTTTTTTCATTCTGTATTGAGAGAGATAGTGACACGATTCACTCGGAAACTGGGATGAAGAGTCAGTGGGAGACATTGCAGAAAAGCTGGACAAGGGATTTGAACCCGCGCCACTGCTCGACCTATGGTCTGGGGGACGCACTCTGCTTCACCTCACTGCATGTCTCCTCCCCCTTCTATACCCCTTTCTAGCTAATCCTGAATGAAGCTGGAAATGATTCAATTGGGCCACAAAAAAATATAAATGTATGTAATCTACTCAAATATTGAGTAGATCCTCCTTTTTCAGAAATAAAGGCCTGTAAACAGAGGCGCATCTTGTCACCAAGCAAGGCTGGCAGCCACTTGGGATCCCCACTAGGGGGCGTTGGTAGACGTATTTTGAGGTCAAGAACTAATTTGTTAATTAAAAAAAAAGGTTGGTTTTGAATTACCTTGCAACTGCGATTGATTTGTGAAGTGTGAAATAGATTCCAGATTTTTTTAAATGTATGAGTCGGGCAGCGTGGTGGGGGAGTGGTTAAAGATGCACCGTCGCGCCCCCAGGCCACAGTGCATTGTAATGGCGCTGTGGTCTTGATCACAATGTCCGCGGTGTCGCAAGTTCTCCTCCCCTCGCCGGCTGTTCTTTCGGAGATGTCTAGCCCAGTTTCCGATTAATTCCGGCAATTAATCCTGGCAATTAATCCTATCTAATAAAATAAACTCTTTTTTTGTAACATTTTAATGTAGTGGTACAAACCTCAGTGCCATCATGAGGGCACCGTACAACACGGTCATCACTGTGAACGGCAGAGCGAAGCCCAGGACGAAGGCGTAGCTGAGCAGGGCCACGCTCCAGATCTCCGAGCCCATTGTGCACAGACCGTTATGGGCCGAGAAGTGCAGAGCCATGGGCAGCACGGGGACCAGAGAGAACACCCACAGAGCAGCAGACACCGCCTGGAACAACAAAGAATTTTCAAGGTGGACTAGAGCAGGGCTCCGAACCGGTTCAAGGAACGAAAACGGAAACCGAAAATGAACAGAATTTCACAGATTTTTATGAGGCGCGGAAACGGAAACGAAAAAAGATTTCCTTAAATGTTCCGGAACAGAAACGGAACATAATGAAATCCACAAAACCAGTTAAAAACATTTTTTTTCTGTTCTCTATATATTTGAACATTTCCTTTTGTCCACTTTCACTGTCCGTCGGCAAGTATCTGGGGCTCCATCTTGTGGACAGACAAGGAAGTGAATGTAATGGCGTTATAAACCCGGTTTTCACGTTAATACAGTTACACATTGCATAATATAGGTAATGAACAAAATATTTGTGTTCCGAACCGGTTCAGGACCAATAATTTGGTGGCGGAACGGTTCCGAGAACGAAAACGTTAAACGTACGCCTGCCTGAACCATTCGAAACAGAACAGAAAAATAATTTTGTTTTCAAACCCTGGACTAAAGCTAAAGGTTCTTAACCTATTTTACCCCACGGACCCCTTTTCCTGGCTTAGAGTAACTTGCGGACCCCTTCATTTTAAGGTGTATATAGGAAATATTTTGTATCTGGAAATCGATAATATGGCAGACATATTTGGAATACTGTGGGAAAAATGCATAATATCACTTTAAACCAGAGCTTTGAACCAATATTTTTTCTCACTC
>OMKY01256004.1:2865-25736 GCA_900302395.1 Bregmaceros cantori
ATTTACTCCCACCGCGCCATTTTTTTTAAGTTTAGGTCATTTTTAAAACGTCTCGCAATGCATTATGGGTTATATTGATTCGTCTAGGGTACATCCGATGCTCACTACTTTTTGTGGTGCATTGTGGGATACTTTCAGTGCACTAGGGTACATGGAGAATTCGGACACCCCTACAAAATGGCGTGCACCCCATATAGTGCACTATATGGGGGATAGGGAGCGATTTCGGACACAGCCAATGTCTCATGTTGCAATGAATTCCATCTCTAAATATAATTCCAAAAAATATAGGACTCTCACCGGTTGTTGCTGTAATGCATCTTTTTTCTGCTTTCTTCAGAAACTGGTTGTTGATAACGTGGAGGTTCTGACTCAGATGAGAACGAGTTTCGACAAACCAGAACACATGGCTGCTCTCTTCAAGAAACTCACATGTAAGATAATATAATGATGTTTGATGGTCTACCAAATCCACAAATGCTATCAGAAATGTATTAGATTAAAAAGAGGATCTATACTTTCTACAAAAATTGCATATTTTTCCATTTTTTTTCTGTAGTAAACACCATTTTTTGCGTTTTTTCCAGAAACTGGGTTGAAGAGATTGGGGTAGACATCGTAGAAAAAATGCCGAGTGGAGTAGAACTCGCGGCACTACGGACACTGTGATGTAAAACACAGCATCATTACCATAAATAAGTGCCGCGTCTTTAACCGCTCTGCCCCCCCCCCTTCTTTTTTTCTCATTGTTTAATGTTTTCTGTAGAATGTCTATGAAAGGCCATGGAGCAAATAGAAATAAGTGATTTCCATTGCTGATTACAACTCTAGTTTGTGAATGCGCTACTAGGTCTTATATAGACAATGTTAATTAAAATTAATCAAATACATTTCTAGTAACAACATAATTTTCTTAAATAAAATGATTTACTTTTAGTTAAATATTTAAATTATTTAATCAAATCCAAATTTAACTCAACAGTGTTTGACCTTCAAAGCAGACGTATTCCTCCCCCCAATACATCCTCTAGGCAGTGAGTGGAGTGTTCTGTGTGTTCCATTAGTGAGTGTGTTGTGTTGTGTGTTCCAGCCGTGGACAGCGTTCTGAAGAGGATGACCATCATTGGCGTCATCCTATCCTTCCGTTCACTGGCTCAAGAGGCCCTCAGAGATGTGAGCAGCATGTGTCGTAGTACTGCTTCAATGTTCATATATATTCATGTTCTCCTCACAATGTACGTCAAATGTATGACCACTGGGTGGCAGCATTAACTCGCCAATCAAGGGGAAGGTTGTTGGCAGCGGCGTTAAATTAGCCCGGCAACCAACGCAACGTCTAGTGAAGTGCGATGCGTGGACGATGCGTTGGTTCTGGCTAGCTTTAAACTTCTGTAATTCTGTAGCATGAAAACTGCTTTTCACAGTCAGTTGGGGGAGGGTGCAGGTGTGCCTATCTGCAAACATGTTTTTTTGTTATGGGGACCAGAGAGTGACCGCGAATTGTCTCAATTCATCCTCAAATTTGTGAGTCTATATGCAGCTCTGTTTTTATTCTACAGTTGTGTGAATGCCCCCCCCCCCATCAATTTCCATTGTTGGGCTTAAAAATGGCCAAATATTTCATTATTATATTTGGAAATATGATCAACAGAGTGACAATCTATTGTTATTTTGTGGCCCATTCTGGCCATTTTCAAGTATTTAACTCAGGTTTAGGGGAAAGGGGGAAAAGTGCGAGCAGACATGGGAGAAACCTGTCAGCGGCGGGCCCACAACTCGCCGCGCCATTGAAGAAGTCGCTGTGAGAGTCATCAGCTGTGTGTTGTGTGCAGGTTCTGTCGTGTCACATTCCGTTCCTTGTCAGCTCCGTGGAAGACTTCAAGGACCACATCCCCAGAGAGACAGACATGAAGGTTTACACTCATCACTTGTCATTTCTGTTTTAATTAGGGCTAGCTATCGATTTCAATTCATAAGGTTTCAATAAGACCTTAAAATAAATGTTTTCCAATTGACAAAACAGCCCAATGTATATTAGTTTACATTATGAATAATATACTGTGTGGCAACAGCGTCCTTTAGCCCTAGTCTGAAAATGACTATTGTCTGTCAAAAGGAGTGCGTAACTTTTAGAACAATTTCCCCACATCTGTTTCCCTGTAGGTGGCGATGAACGTCTATGAACTGTCATCGGCAGCGGGGCTTCCCTGTGAGATCGACCCCGCGTTGGTGGTGGCACTGTCCTCCCAAAAAAGTGGTGAGACACACAAATCTAAAGGCACATACATGTACAGTGCAACATGTATGAAATTTAATTCTTTAAAATTCTGAGTGTGGAAGTTACACATATTACACAAGTTTGAAGGTCCAAAAAAGATTTAGTACTAAATATATGTTGTTGATAACAGCACATCGAGAAGAGAATGTCTTCATTCTATGAAAATCTGTGTCCATATCATTTTCCATTTTAGAGTGTCTTTTAGTGTTGTTGGCAATAAGGATATGTGTTTTATAAGACAGCTGCAGACTTCCTATGCACCTAAAGGGTATTTTTGGAGTGCTAGTCCACCCATCATTCAGAAATAGTGAGAGTCATTCATTTTTATTTTTTTCATTTCAGTCATTTCTTTGGGCGCAAACGCCATTTTCATTCTTCATTTGCAGCGATAGTGATAGGATTAAATCAAGATTTAAGATTAATTTCAATTCGCCATATTGCATATACATGACAGCAGTACACACACATGGAATTTTAGTTGGCCATGAAACAACTCTCAAGATTGACATAGTAAACAAGGTCAGAAACAAAAGAAGAAAAACACTTGATATAAAGTGGCACCGGCATAGTCTAAATCGGAAACTGGGATGAAGAGTCGGAGGGAGACATTGCAGTAAAGCAGGAGGGGGCGGCAACCCGCAGCACTGCTCAACTTACGCCCCCACCCCTCCTCCATGATTGTATGTTAGCAAATGTGTCGCTATGGTGAATTTTGTGCACCGAGTGACTGAGCCTTCATGTGTCGACTCCACAGAGAACATCAGTCCCGAGGAGGAGTACAAGATCGCCTGTCTACTGATGGTGTTTGTGGCGGTTTCCATGCCAACGCTGGCCAGCAACGTCATGTCCCAGTACAGCCCCGCCATCGAAGGTTGGTGGTGATGGAGACGCCTCTGATTGGTGGCGTCCACTGGATGCATTTCGCAGCAGAAACGCTCAATTTACGTTAAAGTTGAAGTGACACCATTTGTGTATGAACATTTTCCAAAATATTGTATTTTGCATATAAATAACTATTGTATTGTGTGGTGTCTTCAGCGTCTACTAAGCGAGCTTGCCTCAAATTCACCCCTTTGCCTGTGCTGGCTGCTGTCGGCGTGAACTCAAAGATGTATAAGAAGATAATGTTAATCTTTTGGGTGTGGTCGCGTCCCCCCCAGCCAGAGGAAACTCCTAATGGTGATAAGACACTCGCACCTGTAACGAACTGGACCTGGAAGATTGGAAGTAGATCGTTTTGGATTTGAACAGCGTCAGGCCTGATGGGCGCAGTATTTTTATTTATTTATTTTTTTTACAATTTGTTCTTTCTAGCTCATTGGTCGAATGGGACGAAATGATGCTAATAAATTTTCCTTCTTGCCCACAGGTCACTGCAACAACATCCACTGCCTGGCTAAGGCCATCAACCAGATAGCTGCTGCTCTGTTCACCATCCACAAAGGCAGCATAGAAGACCGACTCAAGGAGTTCCTTGCGGTGAGATACATGTTACACACCAATAGAGCTGGGCCATATAGCCAGTTAACCTCCAGATCTGTATTCACTATGGTAGGTAATGGTAATACTGAAAAATGTATATTTGTAATGGTTTGAAATACGGCTCTTGATGTAAAGATGAGCTTTGTAATTCTCAGGCAGTGGGGAAGAATAGAAGGGAATGATATAGATCTCTACTGTCCTGTGGTCGGTGAAAATAATTTTTTAAAATAATTTTTAATGGTACCAAACCTTAACGTAACGACATGGCAGTAATGTAATGTAACGACATGGCAGCAGATCTCCACTCATCTTCCCACTGAGTGACATGAACATGAGCGTGCAAATACTTGGGGAGAAAAATGTGAATGCACTGATCTGCCTAAAATACTTTTCCAAAATACAACATGGAAAAGTAGGATTGATTTGAGAACTCTGGCAGTTGCGGCTAGCTTATTATTATTTTTTTTATTGAAATTCAATTACAAATGGGAATATTTTGACTGAAATGTTTTGACTTTGGACTAAAATCTGGACATACGTGCCCTCATGGTGAAAGATTGAATATTCTGAAGAAACAAACTAGCAACTGGTAGCCGACAACCACCAATACACCTGTTATGAAATGCAGAGAACTACTGGTTAGAATTAGTTTTTCTCTTGGCATAGACCACGTCTGTTATAATTAAGTATAATTCATAACTGCTGTTTTGTTCAATCAGTTGAGGCAAGCACTGTAAATCCCCCCTAGCTGACTAAATGAACAATGTAGCGGTAGTGTAAAGTTCAATCATTGTGTTTTGCTTCTCTAGCTGGCGTCGTCCAGTCTCCTGAAGATTGGTCAGGAGACTGACAAGATGACTACCCGCAACAGAGAGTCTGTGTACCTGCTGCTCGACATGGTGAGTACCGGAGAGTTGATGTTCCATTACTTCACACTTTGTTTTTCTTTCTGACCTCCTGTTAATATTTTACAGAGGTCCAAACGGTGTGTCTCTAACAAAACTTGTTGGTGCATTCCCATACACAGAAGTTACATGGAAAAACTAATTTCACAAGGCATTGACATGCGATGATGCCATAGCTTGTAGCCAATCAGGATAATGGAGGTGTGACTCTATTGGTTACATTTGAGTCGCAATCTCCATGGGGTCTGTCCAAAATTCTATACAGAGTTCTTAATGACTTCATACACAATGTAAGTAAAAATGTTCCATGCTCGCCCTGTAACATTAAAATCTAGAAGCACTCGGAGAGTGCAAACCTGTGCCAAGGCCATGGGGTCACTGATGCCAAAAGATCTAGATGCTATTATGTTACTTATAGGCGACAGAAATGCACCAAAATGTAATCACTTGTCACCAGTGGTACTCGAGCACGCTGTTGGTGGTGATTATAGTCATAAAAATGAATATTTTCGCGATCTGCCAAAGGTGGGACACAAACCCGGGTCTCCAGCTTAGCAGATTGAGGGCTAACCAATTCACTATCTGAGCTGGGTTAGTATCGTGCAGTAGAGTGGGGGCAACTGCTGCGTGTTGCTGGAGGTGATTGCAGTTTGTAAGCTCATAACCGTTGTCAAACTAGTATGTTACATGGGTCAATGACGAATAAGGTTTTCAAACTAGGTGAAAAAACAATCTAGTCAAAACTAATAAATGGATCTCCTTCTACCTTTTGTATAAATTTGACATTTTATTCATGTTTTAGAGGATTTTACTAACTAGATTTTAGGGGGGGCACGTCGCATCGAATGACATTTTGGCACAAGTACTAATAGAACCCAATAAAGAGGAAGGAGGTGTGTCTAAAATGTACATTTAATGAAAACGTATTAATCTTTTCTATTAAAATTTGCCTGGGCACGCAAAAAATGCATGAGAAATGCTCAGAAATGCAAAATGTAATCACTTGTTCCGTTGGTCATTTCCAACAACTCTACAAAATGTCATCCAGATCCATGCATAATTTTTTCTTGGAGCAGGTAATGATTTCTAATTGAATGAACAATCTTGTGTGTCAGATCGTCCAGGAGTCTCCATTCCTCACCATGGATCTGCTAGAGTCCTGCTTCCCCTACGTGCTGCTGCGTAACGCCTACCACGCTGTCTACAAGCAGAGCATCAGCGCTAACGCCTGAACAAACACGCACACACACACACACACACACACACACACCATTTACAGACATAGCACACATGGCCCAACACATACACACACACACACAAGCACTAGTTGGCTCCGAAATTTGTGTGCCGGAGTAAATTATGATGCGCACTTTGGTGCGTTATCTGATGTGGGCTGCATCATTCCATCTGCATTGCTGTATTGTTATGTTTCTTTTGACCTGAGAAACAAGTGTTTTTTGTTTTTTGCTTTCGACATCAACATGTTTTGGCATTTGTCTTCGTCTGTGTTATTTTATTAGTGGACACAGGCAACCTAGGCTTGTCTTGCGATCCCGTTGCCAGTCGAAACATGTTGAAGTGGATAGCGCTGTTTACTTGTGTGTAAGAAACGTACAATTTTTTTGTATTTTGAAGTCGGTGAAATGATGAATTTGCTTGATTTTCATCTGCATCTCTGCCGGGGCACACCAACGTTGATGGACGCAACAAAACATTGTGTGTCCAATCTACGAAAATGACACTCCTCTGCCCCCCCTCCCCGACAACCACTGAGTCCGACACTGAGCTGCGGTGGGGCCAGTCCGTCGGCCACTGCCTACAGAACGTGTTAACACTATTTAAAGAAAAAAAAAAAAAAAAAAAAAAGAGAGAGAAAGGGAGAGAGAAAGCTGGAAGCAGTACGTTTGTTGCCAAGGGGACAGAAACCATTGCAACGCGTATTATCCTCTGACCATGGTTGGTTTAAAATGAACAAAAATATATAAATATATACATATATATAAATATATATAGTTGAGAAACTAAAAAAAAAAATTCCTTTTTTTATTTTATTCTATTTTTTTTTTCATATTTTGTTTTTGAATTGCAAGTTTTCAGATGCTGAGGGAACTTGGCTGTGTTTTACGATGTGAAACATACGATGGCGGCTTGCTGTGGGTGTGCGTTTGGCGAGGGTGCATTTTTATTTTTGAAGAGTATGTTCCGATAATGAAAAGAATTGTTACTGTACCCAAAGGCAACGCACACGCAGGCGCCGACCACAAGCACATAGCCCACACACACACTTATACACCTCCTGCACGCACACACTAACTTATGGATAAACACTAGAAGAAAAAAAGAAACGCCCACGGTCTTCCATCGTAAGCATAGAACATTAATGGTTAACACAAATGTGGTTCCTTCATTCTTTTTTTTTCCCCTGCTTTTTTTTAACGAGTAATAACCTTTATTGTGGGTGAAGGTATGACAATGTGTATTGTACTTTGATGTGAAACTGAAATCTGTCTGTTTTTACTGATTGTTATAATTTTTTTTTGTTATGACAATGATGAAAAAAAAAAGATTTGCCAAATGTATCTGAGATGGAGGAGATGGGGTAAAAAAAATATGAACTGTGTACCCAGGGTGCTTGGATATGATACACGTTTCCTCCCCATAACCCCCACCACCCCTCCCTCCCGCTCACACCAAAACCAGCAAGACGACGGAGATCTCAGTGGATATGTAGGATCTGGGGGTGACACAATTTAGTTGTGGCGTTCCTCCAGCATTGGTAATTTTATTGTTGGGTAACCACGAGACGCAAAAAGTATTTTTCAAAGAGAACTTCGGCCTTTTTATTTTATTTTCGTTGGCTATGGAGACTGTCTGATTGTGTTACAACGCTATGAGTTGTGTCACAAATGTTCAAGGGAACAGCCAATCAACCAAACATTGTGGCTGTGTCCGAAATCGCTCCCTTCTCCCTATTTAATGCCCTCACTTATAGTGCACTCAACAGCAACAATTTTCCGGAAGGTCTTGGACACTAAAGTCGGTGCCGTCAAAATTATTATAATATATGTAATTATAAAATTCTGATATCATTAAAAAGTCATACAGTAGTATTCACATTTATAACTATTTGTCATGGCTTTTGACTCTCGCTGCGCCATGTTTGTAGTTTAGGTCATTTTTAATGTTTGTTTCAATGCATTATGGGTTATATTTCTTCGACTAGAGTACATCTATGCTCACTACTTTTTGTGGTGCACTGTGGGATACTCTTGAGTGCACTACATGGGGTACATGGAGTACACCCCTACAAAATAGTCTGCGCCCCATATAGGGATTAGGGAGCGACTTTGGACGCAGCCAGTGATTCCTTGGCTCTCTGTACTACATTTAAAAGTCTTGCAGGTTTCAGTGTAAGTGCTCCCATCCAACAACCCTAGCTTTCCCCCTCATTCCATGTTTTGACCGACCATCATCCAGGCCTGACGAGACTGTTGCTGTTCCGCCAGGCATGACGAATACAGGCGGAAGCACGCGGCAGGTCATTGCACGAGGGCTCGGTGGAGGGGAAGTACGATATGGTGAGGGTCGCTGAGGAATAGCGGAGCAGGACCAAGTGTTGTGTGTCAACAGCCTTCACCTCGGTAACGGAAAACGCTAGAAACTCAGTTCTGGGCATTTGTCTCTCAGTACATAACGGAAGCTATCTCTGAGACTTTTCTGTGGGGCTTCAATTTTACTCTGGCCGGTGAAGAAAAAAATATCCTTTTGTGGATAATCGCAGTGGAATCCGGACAATCCTGACGCTTTGGCAAGAAGACTTAAGGATTTGTTCGGATCAAGGAGAATACGGTGCCGGAAACCTCCAAACTGGACAGTGGATACAACGCTGTAACATTTTGAATGTACTGTTTGTACGTGTACAACCACCATGTGGAAAAACTAGTTTGCAGTAATTCATTGTATCTTCTGGGGGGAAAAAACACTGGAAAAAAACGATAGCATTTATTAAATTCAATGTGTCTGGCAAATTCTCAGTTCAATTCTCAGACCATCAGGCTCATTGGATAATGTTACTGCTTTTATTCACTGTACATCTTCATATCGTTTTGATGGCTTGAAAATTGGCAAACTGCGTTTTGGACCAGCCAAGCCATATGAAATGACACTAAAAAGTGAACTGGGGTTAAAAACGGCACAAAAGGGAAAGAGATTTACTGAATATATTGCACCAAGTAGTCATGTCTGGTCTGTTGGCGACCGCACCCACCCCGAGGCCCCGTGCACATCACAGCTAACTATGTAAAGGTGTTTTTGCCTGTAATCATTTTTTGTAAGAATAAACACTAAAAGTTGATCTTAATAAATATTCTGGTTAAAAAAAAAATCTGGTTGAACTTTTTTCTTGCAACAACATTGGCGCTGTGTGCCCGCAAACAACTTCTGCGTCAGTTATGTTAATGCAGCCAGTAAGGAAAAAAAGTTGTGTAACATACAATGGTTCTTTTCAGACGACCCAAGGATATGGTGGTGTGATGTCATGTTCTTCATTACGCTGCTCGCTACACTTTCCACTGGAGGGGGCAGAGCGAGGGAGGGGGCTAGGCACGAACAGGTTTTCTTTTAATTTTCCATGTCCCAGAATTGTTGGGTAGAGTTGTAGGTAAGGAAAAGAGGGGAATGGTTGGAATATTGGTTGTCCCCATTCAACATCGCAATGGAGAAGATGCATTTAATTTATATGCATTTAATTTGTCCCAACCCTATGCTTAAACTGGTGTCACTGAAAAAAAAATATTTAAAACTTAACAATATTCCGTAGAACTATTAATTTACCATTTAAACAAATCATTAATGTATTAAACAAAATCCTGTTTATTTTCCATCCTATACAGTGCATAGTTGCATATTTTAATTTATAGCATCATTTCACAAATATATTTATTATACTATACTTATAGTACTACTGCTTCTGTTAACCGAATTGTATAACTATATTCGTTACAAAGTGACGTTACTTGGTACAAACGCCGTCATCATTGCCTTTTTATCTCTTAATTGCATCTTTTGCAAAATCGAATTATTTATATATATTAGTTCACCACTGATAATGTTATTATTTTAAAAATGTATTATTATTACTATCTGATTCTGATGAGTATTAATATTTGGGTGATGGAGCAGACAGTAGCTACTCCCAGGAGTAACGGAAACGGAATTAGTTTTGTCATTTGATGCGTCCTCAAACGCTTCAAATGACCTGAATAATTGATTAGGATTGCCAAGTGACTCAGTTCGTCTGGTTCACCAAAACGAGTGTTACTTAATCATTTTGGCGCGAATCGGAGAGGCACGTGACGGGTCAAGGCTACAGGTGAGTCGCGGTGACCCGGGTGTCAGCGGGTACCTGCCCGACCTGCTTTTGTTGTGTCGCATAGCACAAAAAATACAAAATATAATAATAATAATAATAATGTAATGACTGTCGTTTACTACATTAATATAGTTTTTTTCGGGCCTCGTTTGGCGAAAGTGTCGAGGTGGAACATTGGGGGTGCTGCTGAAACAGCCTTTGGATTGAACTGGCTCCCAGCAGAGCCCCAAGACTACCGGCCGAACCCCAAGACTCTCAGCCGGACCAGGAGCCAGGAAGTCTCTTACTACTCGGGTAAGAGTGTCGTTGTTTGCCATTTTTACTAATACTTGTGAGGCACGGTTAGCGTCATCTGGTATCTGTCCAGTATGTTCTTTCACTTTCATCGTATTTAAATTCTGATGTTTTATTGTGCAGTGCACATTGTCAGGTGTTGCTGGCTAAACGTTTTCTCCCGTGCCCTAATCATCTCTCTCACTCTCTCATTGCCATTCTCACTCCGTCTCCCCTCTCTATTTCTCCATCAAATCAATTGCAAATGCACCCAAAGTGGGGCTATCTCTCTCTTTCCCCTTCTCTCTCCCCCCTTCACTCTTACTGTCTCGCTCAATGCCCCCTTCTCTTTCACCCCTTCTCTCTCGTGCGGTCTCTCTCTCTCTCTCTCTCTCTCTCTCTCTCTCTCTCTCCCCCACTCCCTTTCACACTCTCTTTCACACGGAAAAATCATTGCCGTTTTAACGGAATACATTTGATTATTTTGTTAAAGTATTATTTTTGATCTATTTTAGCCTCAAACGTGGCTATTACAAATTGGTGGGAGATATTCTGGCCTTCTAAAATCTTTTACATTTTTTTATATGAAAAAAAAAATCACATTTATGACAATTTCATCCACAATGGTGACCCTTCCCCTTTAAGTCATCCTCAAACGAGGCTTCCATAATTGCTTCCGGTCAGCCCTGTTCTCCATGCACTTGGCCTATCTATCATATAAATAAATGTATTTGGCATTACATTCTTGTTTCTGAGTGTGTGTGTGTGTGTGTGAGAGAGTGATTGGTGGCGTGTTCCATCTTTCAGGTTTCAGAGTATGTGTTACAGGGTTGTTGATATTACGTGTCAAGGAATATTTGATTTTGACTAGACTAGACAGACCACAAACACCATGCAGGTCTTGACTTTTGCACCATTAGGGCAGATGTGTGTGTCCAATTACGTTGAGATAGTGGATAATGTGTTCTCCCATTTATGTTGACCTTGCCTGGTCTGACTGACTGCACCACTTAAGGAGTAATTTTCTCGTACTTCAACATGCATTGAAAACAACATCTTTCGCCGGTGACCAGAGATGGCAAGTAACAAAGTACAAATACTCAAGTACTGTACGTGAGTAGTTTTTTCAAGTATCTGTCCTTTTAGAAGTACTTTTTTTGACAATGAGTTTTTACTTGTACTGAGTAGATTTTTAACCAAAATATCTGTACTTCTACTCCTTACTTTTTCCAAAACAGGCTCACTACTTTTTTGTTGCGCACCGATGGTAGCTGGTAAATATGTATAGTGTGACTTTACTCGAGTAGATATTTGGATCAGTGCTTGGTAGTTGTACTCAAGTTGTTTTTTTTTCACAAATGTATCTTACTCAAGTAAGAAAGGTGGGTACTTTTGCCATCTCTGCCGGTGACTCACCTTATCAGAACTCCAATTTGATTGCATTGAGCACATCATCATAAAGTGAGTCACTATATGACTCATCAATGTTCTATTTGCGTGGGCTCGCTGACACTCATTGAGTGGACACAGTGACAACGCCGAGCTGTACCAATAAAATGCACTTTATTTTTTATTCTTAATGTAATGTAAAACCATTATACATAAATGATGTCATGTGATCAATACACAATGTTTAACTCTCAACAACCACACTTTATATTTTACTCTTTTTAACAATCTAATAATCACCGGAACGTTCTAATGTTTAGAGGACAAACGGCTTTTGTAACGGGTGTTAAATGGTCACAATCAAATTTCTTGATGTGTTGATTTACCCTAGGCAAGCGACTGCTAATTTATAGTCCTATGTATGTTCTGTCTGGAAAATAAGGGTGTCAACTTCTCCCACATCTCATTACTCCTGTTGCATTGTGGGAACCCCCACCCTCTCTCTGATTGGCCGGTTGCGCTGTGTGATGTTTAACCCGCAGCTCCCCCTTGTGTCATGTCGCACCCATTACACTTACATGTGTGTGTTTGATGAAATGCTGTTGGCACTTGTATATTCAGTAACATTTCCTTTTACGGCACACTAATGACCATACATTTATCAGTAATTAATTATGTGCATGTAAGATGTAATTACACATAATACTGTAATTATCAAGTAACTACAACTTATTAGCTAGGTCGAAGAACATGTAATTAGATGGTAACAACGACATTTACCCCCGTAATTACTGTGGTACTGCATAAAGGAATCAGGCTATCGTTTGGAACAGAAACAGTGAACCAGAACCTCCGAGTGCTCCTAGTCAGACTTGTTTTTAGTACTCCAGTGTCATGTGAAGCACTGAGCCTGGCGAGCCAGAACTAAGGGCTCCCAATCCAATCGAATCACATGTGATTAGAACGATCATTGGGTCTGGGAAAACCAGGGTAAAAAAAAAAAAAAACGTGTAAAAAATAAGTGTCAATCAAATTGTGTTATCCAGTCACAGCGCAGTAGGTGGGACAAGAGGCGTGGAGGCGTAGGGTTCCATGTGGATGTCCATATGGATTAAATATCATATCACAATAATTTACATCACTAGAACAACTAAGCACGCAGCTCTTACCACACACAAGAAAAGCACGACAACATGCGTGCTCAATATGTTAATATAGTGTCAAATGGTTGCGTTTTCAGCCCACAAACCATTGAAATTTGCTTTTAGAAAAATGACAGTTTATTTAACGTATTTAATTTTTGCAGAGTACAAACATTACATCACTTCCAAGTTCCAACTAATCACAGTTCCTGGTGCATTCTGTCTTGCCACTGGTATTCTACACAGTATAACGTAAAGCACATCAGAGCATCATATTTCACAAACTACTAAAATACTGTATAATGGAATAATGTTTGATCTCATCAATGATCATGAGATTAATCGATGCAATAATCGATTAATTTAACCATTGTTATTGTCAGAATTTTTTTGCTGAGACGGTCTACATAAATGTTATACTGCTCAATAATTTTGGAAAATCCAAAATATGATTACTATTATTCAACATTATTGATAAAAACACAAATATGAAGAAAAACATCAAAATATTAGCACATAAATTAATTTGTTTTTGTCTGAGTACGTAACATAATTCTTGTTAATTTGTTGGCTAACGTGAACCAAAATTGACTACATTTCAAGTTTCCAATATTAATTTCTGTGTCACTGTGAATATTTTGGGGAGTGCTTAGTTGACTAATCGTTTCAATAATCGGCAAGTAATCGAGTATTAAAATAATCAGCTTAATTCGGGTCCTCTACTGACACCAAGCTGAACAATATAAAAAGTGTTCCTAAAATTATGATCAAGAAATGTAAAACTGTGGATGTTTTCAAGACATCAAACGTAAAAAATGTTACTGAACACTGGATGATAAAAAAAATGCTGGATAAGAAGTGAATTCCACCAAATGCCAGTCAGCACCGGTTACATTAGCGCTGGCGGGGCTGGACTGATTATCTGGTGTACCGGGCAAATCCAGCCAGGCCGTCGCATATGTATTGATTGTAACCTTGAATAATTACTCATAGTCAGTCATTGGATGCTTCTCCTGAGGCACATTGTGCTGTACGGCGTTATAGAGCCATCTGATGGTAGAAAACCCTGTGTATGATGGGACTGGGCCCTTGCGTGATCAAAACATTTCTGTGCCCTTTTCAGATGCCAATCCAACCCTGCACACTGAGCATTAATCACATAGCAGCTATTGCAGTGCCCAATCGTTTGCAATTGAGAAGTGTTCATGTGGGTCACGATAATCGAATGGCAATATTGGAAAATAAGCTGTACTTAGTTGTATTAAAATAACACATCCAATTTATACAATATAGAGTGAGAAGATCATATCGATATACCAAGGCTGTGTTCGTACAGCTAAATCCACATTGGATCATCTACCACTAGGTAAAAGCAAGTCCTTAGAGATATCTTTATCTATACAACTTATTTGACGATCCAATCCAAATTAAGTGAGCTGGTGACTTTTAAAACACTGTGTTTATTAGCTGCTGATCAGGTCCATCGTTATTGTTTGGAGGCTGGTGGTGTCGACCTTCGCAGGTAACCCAATGACGACTCAAACAACTTGGTGAAGGTCTACTGTTGCAATGCAGAGTAACTAGGGTTGCCACCTCTCCCTTAAAATAATGTATTATCCCATATTTGTTGGTGTTGTACCTGTATACAATTCTACCAGCTGTCTACCACACAAATCTTCTACGGTGATCAGCAGGCCTAAAGCCATTAGTGCTGCAAAGTACCTGTCGAAAATGAAGATGCATGCTTGGACAGACTCCAAAAAAGTGTGGGTGCCAAATCTGCCAATGCCATCCAGGGCTCCGAACCGATGCAAGGAACGAAAAAGAAAACCAACAAAACAAACAGAATTTTACGAGAAGCAGAAGCGGAAACTAAAAAAGATCTCTTCAACATTTTTTAAAAAATATTTTATGCCCGGGAGACTATTTCTGTTCACTTTCACAGTCAGTCATCAAGCCCCATGTATCTCGGGCTCCATCTTGTGGACAGACGAGGAGGCGAATGTAATGCGTTTTAAACAGAGTTTTCACGTTAATACATTTGCACTGAAGTTTGA
Organism: Bregmaceros cantori; assembly: GCA_900302395.1. Lineage (NCBI taxonomy): Eukaryota > Metazoa > Chordata > Actinopteri > Gadiformes > Bregmacerotidae > Bregmaceros > Bregmaceros cantori. Next base: position 17,763 of record OMKY01256004.1, read on the forward strand.
AAAACCACCAAATATATTCTGCATAAACTATAGCTATACTTAACATTGCACAAAATTAGGAACTTTAAGAACGAACACATTTTCTGTGTTCCAAATCGGTTCAGGGCCGATATTTTGGTGGCGGAATGGTTCAGAGAATGCCTGAACCGTTGGAAAAGGAAAGTTTCAAAAATAATTTTGTTTTCAAGCCCTGATGCCATCGCCACCACCCTGATGGGCTGTACCTTATTTATTATGAGTGAAAGGCGGCAACCCTAGGACTGTGAATGGAGTCGCATAGCCAACATTAGGGAGCTGCCGAAACTATCTTGATTCCAACATGGATGTTCGCTCACCCGCCGACTGGCTTGTGTCTTGTCAAAGGTTCAAATTGGGTCTAGTCAAGAAAGGATTCCACGCGTGATTCAGTGACACAGGGGATCTTACAGGGGTCCCCAAAACATTCTATGCGGCTTCATTCAGGCGCTTCAGGCGGCCCCTCGCTGCAACAGTAAGAGACCGGTGACATTGAGTGGACTGTCTTACTCCTGTCCATCCTCCTCATCTTCCTCGGCCAGTGGAGTGCCGGCGGCCTTGGAGAGCTTTCCTGTAGACACACAGTATCAAGCACACATTGACATTATACATTGTCTATGGAGTTGCTTTTTGATCAGACAAGGTACTGTAATGAGTAACATATTCTGTACATTCTCCGCATCTAACCCATCCTTGAGGGGATGCATGCAAACTCCACAAACAAATAAACTGGGACGGCTGGGATTCAAACCGAGTACCTTTCTGCTGCGAGGTACGAGTGCCAACCACTGCACTGCCGGACTGCTATGGTTTGCTTCATTGGTGTGCTTGCCTATGTCCAATTATGTAGGCGCTGGGCAACCCTTGGAGCTCCACGAGTCATCTAAATTATTTTTAAATATTCACTTTAATTCACCACCTCCATCTCCTGGAGTGGAAAATCAGAAAAACTGTGTCCGAAAAAATCTGAAAAACTGTGTGTGGCTCTCCTCGGAGGAGAGCCACACACACTGCTCCATCCCTTTGAGAGGAGCTAGCTGAGATAGGTTGTACAACTTCCCAAGGAGGTATTCAGGACATGTCCCAACAGCAGGCGGCCCCAGGGAAGACACAGGACACGCTGGAGAGACTATGCCTCTCGGCCGGCCAGGGAGTACCTCGGGGTTCCATCGGATGACCGAGCAGAAGCAGCCAGGGAGAGGGAGATCTGGGCTTCCCTGTTCAAGCTTCAGATGCCGGATGAAGTGTATGTGTGTGTTGAAAACTGTTTGGTTGGCCCCACATGCAACATCTGCACCACCACATTTTAAAAATATTGTCGACCAACCAGTGACCGGCATTGGCCAGTCAATCAATCAGAGACTGCCCAGGCACTCCCCGGGGACGCAACCGGTGTTGCAAAAACAGCGGTGCCCCCCTCAGCTGCTGACCAATTAGTGACCAGCAAAAGATTGTCATGCCCAGAGCCCTTTCATATTCATATTTCAGAACCCCAACACTACGAGTACGGAAAACACATCCGGCCTGCCAAGAAAATCATTGGCGCTACCGAGCCCCTGGCTACTAAGACCTCCTGACAGAGAAACATTCTTCTCACGTGCGGTGAGGCTACTGAACGCGGGCTTGATACGTGCTTTTCCTTCTTTTGTGTGGACCTTGTTCATTACCTGTTGATCTTGAGAGTTGTTTCATGCCCAACTAAAATTCCATGTGTGTGTACTGCTGTCATGTATATGCCATATGGTGAATTAAAATGTACCTTGAATCTTGAGGTTAATAATATGCTATATAACATCTACTGCTAAAACCATGCTGTGATTTATTCCTCCTCCTCTATGAGGGCCTTGCAGTGTGTATTAAATTGATAGTGTAGTGTTTCTAGATATGTATTTAGCCTGTGCTCAGGATCCCACCAATAACAAACTATATATTCACATATCATAGCACTTACCGGTTCTTCACCCATTACTCCACTCAATATTACCTCCATGGCCTGTTGGTTGTGCCACAAAGTCAGGCCTTCTCCATGGTAGCTCAATGAAAAAAAAGTCAGGTTTAAAGTCTCAAGTCGCCTTTGTAGTTCACCCTTCGGTGTTGTTGTTGAGAGCCGCTCTGCTCCTGGGATTGCCACAAACGTGTTTTGGAAATTACGCCGTGCGTTGGCAGATACTTTTACTGAACTCTACTGGAACACATTTGCTAATGGCTGCCAATTTAAAGGTCCCTGGACAGTCATTCTCAGACTTTCCAGCTTGGGAGGACAATTATTTTTGCCGGTAGTGCGATAGCTGGGTCAGTGGAAAGTGGAAAGTATGTCATGACTTCATAATCTCATTTCAAATGAAAATTAAGTCAACATATATAAATGCCACACATACAAATTGTGTATAAAGTATTTCTCACGCTCAAAGCATATCAGAGTCGCTATCCAAAACTCGACCTTTCAAACTCTTTCATTGTGTTTTAACCAGGGCTCAGAACCAGTTCAAGGAACGAAAACGAAAACCGAACAGAATTTTACGGAATTTTAACAGGAGCGGAAACAGAAAGGATTTCTTCAACTGTTCCGGAACAGAAACGGAACATTATGAAGTCCACAAAACCAGTTAAAAAAGTTTTTTTTCTGTTCTCTATATATTCGAACATTTCCAATGTCTGGGAGACTATTTCTGGTTGTGCATCCATCCAACTTTCACTGTCAGTTATCAAGCCCCATGCATCTGGGGCTCCATCTTGTGGACAGACGAGGAAGCCAATGTAATGGCGTTTTAAACCTGGTAACACGTTAATACAGTTGCACTGAAGTTTGAAAGTCCACCAAATATATTCTGTATAAACTATATCTAAACTTTACATTGCACAATATAAGGAACTTTAAGAACGAACGAAATGTTTTGTGTTCCGAACCGGTTCAGGACCAATATTTTGGTGGCGGAACAAAAACGTTATAGACCTGCCTAAACGCTTTAAAAATAATTTGGTTTTCAAGCCCTGGTTATGACACTGTGATGTAGAACTAGAATTGAAATGCCATTTCAAGATGGGTGTCTTAGCACCCTGGTTGCAATACACGCTCAGGTGCATGCACCAAATTGGACACGTTCTCGTGCTGGGTTTAAACATATAGTTGTGTTTACGCCTCTCTCCTCTCTTCAAAACGTCCTCACAAGGTTTAGCATTTTCCGCCACACCCAATGGTTTAATACACTGAGGTCACTATGCAAACGGGCGTCTCCGACATAACAACTGGCGATAGCGTGGCAGATCACCAACACACACACTCTGCTGCTGAGCACAAGCATTCATTGAGTATGAGACAGTAATAAAAGCTGGTTGGCACCGCTAATATCACAAGTTGTATGTTATTATTATTAGTAGTATTAGTATTATTATTAACAATTGTAAAGGCATCTGCCAGCTATCCCCATGCAAATTCATGCAATGAATGACAATTTTGGCAAGCACATCACACCTATTGTTTGTAGGGCGTGGCTGTAGCGCGGTTGGTAGAGCGGCCGTTCCAATGACTGGACAGTTGAAAAGGTTGGTGGTTCGAATCCCGCCTCCGACAGCTCTTGGGCAAGATGCTGAACCCCAATGGGTCATGGCGAGCGCCCTGTAAGCCCGTCTACAAACCACGAGGAATGTTTCCATGTGTGTTCCAGGTCTCTGTCCCCCCGCTCAGCGTCCATCCAGAGTCCTGGCTCTACAGGACGGTCCGACAGCCCCGTCGGAACCACGGCTGGCTGACGTCGACATGTCGGACTTGGGCACCCGGAACTACGACACCCGGTCTGACTTCTACTGCCTGGTCACAAAGGACGACGCCGTCATGTGACCAATGTGGCGACATGTCAGCTGTGCATTCCTCGACAGCTACGGACACTTGAGATTTAAAAAAAAAAACTGATTTACGTTTTATGATGTGTGCACAAATACACTTAAAGTTAGAAGCACTCAGATTGCAAACCTGCTGTAGTGGTAAAAAAAATAGTACTTTTAGTGCTAGCAGTATGTGTGGCAACCCATTATCAATGCAAGTGCTCGTAGAGTAGGGCGATTGTTCAGCACTGCATTTCCCATCGTCCACCGCAACCCGGAAGTCTGGTCGCATGACCGCAGTAAGTGCCCAGTGATCTATCGGTAAGTTGGTGATTAAGTATGATTCTGTTACTTGTAGGCTACAGAAATGCAACAAAATTGAATCACTTCTTCCGTTGGTCATTTCATTTCCAACAACTACAAATTTTCATCCAGATCCGTGCACAACTTTTTCAGTTATCGTGGCGACAGACAAACCAACGCGACCAAAAACAAACTGCTTCCACAGCGCAGCCCCGGCGCAAGTAATGACACTATGCAGAATACAACAGAACAAGAAGCGGTGCCCATTGAGGCTCGCTCGCATAGTCCTGTGCAGTTGAAGTAGTCACTCTATACCCGTGTCTCCAATGAATGGTCCGGACCCCCCAGCCCACTCCGCCACCCCACCAGCGAGTGGGTGTAGCCGAACTTGTGGCGCCAAATCGTATCTTAATTGAACCCCCGCTGACGCTTTGCTGTGTTGATCAATCAGCGCGCAGCGCCCCTGCCTCGGCCATACAGTTTGAACCAGTGGCTGACCAATCAGTGGCCCAATAACCCGCGGGCCGCAAGGGACGCCTCGGACTACCTCGTGATCAGGGACGAAAATTTCTACCGGTACCGTGGTACTGGCGTCCTAGAGACACATTTTAAGCGGACCGTCCCGAACCCTCCAGCTACCTATGGATGCAGTGGAACCAGGGCTGAGGAAGTGAAAAGTAGGACTATAAATACCAGTTGATTGTCTATAACTAACGGCACAGCGATTTAAAGTTGTACAGTTTGGGTTTAGTCGGTTTGTATATCTAGCGTTTCACCGCATTACACTTGTAGAATACGCGTGTAGCAAATATCAACTGGACGTTGATGAGGATTGATAATGGCGAGTGTGAATACAGATGTTACCACATGCTCGTTTACTTATTGGTCAACTGGACTTGCTTTGGGAATGTTGCGAGAATTCAAACATTGGGAATGTGTTTTGAGCTCATTTTATTTTCTAATGAAAGCTCTCATTGATTGCAATTTTGTTTAAAGGTATATATTCAGTTAAAATAGCCTGTTGCACTGAGTCTGAGTCTCAGCAGTTAAAACATGCAAAATGTCCGTGACTCCCTACTGCCCCCACACGTTTCTTGTGATATTGCTCCATTTCGCCCAGAGCTCAACGGATTGGTAAGGGCTTGACCTAGGGACACACTGGCAGATGTAACGACCCACAGAAACTGATGAAAGCGCCAGTTTCCGTTACTAACGGAAAGTATAAATGGGCCTTATGTCCAGTTACCTTAAGAAGGCTGTCCTATGTAAACGCCATTAGGCGCTGGTATAGATCCTCGGCGTGCTCGTCCGCTTCTAGGTGAATGTCCACGATGTTGATTAGCTGCACCCCCGTGGTCTGGAAAACAAAGTGGCTCCGTACGCCTTGCCAATTCTGTCTACCGATGTGGAATATACGGACAATGGTGTTATGTGAGTTTATGGGACAAAGACTTGCGACCTGCCCAGGCATGAGCTCTAATTAGCGTACTTTTTGCTCGGCTGTTCGTCTGCACGGCGCATCCACAGCCTCACCGTCATCGTGGGAATCCCATTAAGGGGGAGCCACACCAACACCGGATCCAGAGTGAGAGTGATCAGCAAGTTCTGGTATGATGTCAGGGTCTCGTGCTTGGACAAGCACCACTGCTTCGGTGCGCGATTCGCCGCCATCGCTGCTATTCCTCTCCACCGTTCTCTGGCGCTGACTTTGTTTTTATTGGAGCCTTCGATGAGGGTTCGGGTGCCGCCGCTGGGTTCGATGACCTTGCGATGCCACCACACCAGTAACGGAGAAATGACTGACGGCCGTGGGAGAGTGCAGGTGAACAGAGGGTGTACACACAGAGCCTGCGAGTGTGCACGCACATCATGACAACAGTAACCCTACCACGAGTGGGGGTGACGCATATGTGCCACTAGGGAACGTTGGTTGGGAATGGTTGGGGGTCGAAACGTCCGAAGATGTCGTTGTGAACCACTGACGATGCGATCACATCAATTTTAGGCCTCGGATTTTGGACACTAAATTTCATGCACAAAACCTGACTGGAAATAGGCTTACAGCATTTACACAGGACATTGGGTGGACATTTCACCCACAGTGAGTTCTACAGGTGATATTGTTGATGGTCAGCGAGGATTGTGTTGGTGATGTCATGGATGTCGGTAGTGGGGTCAGACAAGGGTTGTTGTTGTATTTTAATTTTTCCCCTGGGGTGCCCAGCAAAAGCGACAAGCTTCGTGACTAGAGCCAGAGAGAGATAAAGAAACTCAAAGCCCCACCGATGTAAGGGCCCTGGTTCTAAATGTTGTAGTGTTTATCCGTCCTGCTGGGGCCCCCCTTCAACACTTTTGAGTATTGATTCAGACAGTCGTCGGCCCGTGCATTAACCCTGGAGTCGTGACGGACGCGGAGGTTGAGAGCCGGGGCCTTTACACCGGTGGGGCTCTGGTTTCTTGATCCCTCTCTGGCTCTAGTCGCGAAGCGTGGTGCTTTTGCTGGATACCCCAGGGGAAATCTTAAATAACTCAATACAACCAGCCAACTGCCGATGGGTTGTATTGCTTCGTCTAGGGTACATTGATGCTCACTACCTTTCGTGGTGCGTGGTGGGATACTTTCAGTGCACTACGTATATAAGATACATGGAGAATTGTGTGTCCCCGATATAGTGCACTATATGGGGGACAGGGGGCGACCAATGTTTATATTATACCTAATAAACAATTGAACAAGAGGTGTCCATGCTAACGCCAGCTAGAATACACACAGTGTATTGTAATGCATTTAGACATGCAAATGAGAGGAAAGCCAATTGGGGGCGCCATACTAGCGTTGCAGCATGTGTGTATTAACAGTGATAAATAACATTTGTTATAAAATTGGTTCCACATTTCAAATATCACCGTGTTTGTATTTTAAATCATTTTAAAAGTAGTCGAATGTAATGTTTTACTTTTAATGGGGGTCATACCATTGTTAATGATTTAATTTTTCATGAAGTATTTCTAACTAATGGATTACTGAATGCAAAGCAATATCCCTAGGTTTGTTCAAATTACTAAGGTGTGCACCACCTTTTTATGAGTATGTGTTTCAATGATACATATTTATTTGTAATTAAAGTTGTGTCTCTATCAACTATAGCGTCTTTGGCTGCAGTACACCTTGCGACCGCGAGAGGGCGACGTTGTACTTTGAAAGACATGGAAATACTGTTGCATTCATGTTGTAATGGGAGGGCTCCCCCTCGCGGAGGAGCTGGGGGAATGCACCTGAATCAGATCGACAACGGGCTGAGCTCAGCCCATTGCCAAGCTTCATCCAGGTTCCATTTATAGGGGCTGCCGACACGACAAGTGACCAACGGTGTAGGCCCACAATGCACTGTGCCGTTCACTACAATATTATCCATCACCTGGCAGGCTAAAGCCCATGTCTTTTAACAGATAGGAAATGTCTACTACAGTTATCGCTACTGGACATCTGTTCGACCTTTTTTAAATAGCCTTTAACTGTGGAACATTAAGTGCTAATCAGATCGGATATTGGAAAATAACACTGTGCTTTCCTATTTTATAAAGGTCCACAAAAGTCTATTTTCTCATAGCTGTGTAATGTTTTCCACTGGCAGTTTGTGTGATCTTCTGAAATCGTTCTCATTATGTATTGGTATTTATTAGTTATATATTAGTGTGTGTGTATATATATATATATATATATATATATATATATATATATATATATATATATAAATTATATATATTTATAAATATATGTATATATAATATATATATAAATAAATATATATATAGATATATATATATGTATAG
>OMKY01256021.1:2224-22224 GCA_900302395.1 Bregmaceros cantori
AGACAAATAACAATTTCTCTCTTCTCCTTCTTTCTTTCTCTCCCTCCCTCTCTTTTCCTCTCTGCCTCTGTCTGTCTGCGCCTCTAAGTTCTTCCCCTTCGCACACAGACACACAGACACACACACACACACACACACACACACACACACACACACACACACACACAACCATAATGCACAGCAGCACTCATCATCTGCGGCTAGTGCTGACCTTGCGTTTGGCGATGAGCTGCTCCCGGTAGCGATCGGATGAGTCTCCAGGGATCTCACTGGCCCACAGAGTCAGTCCCACCAGCAGGTAGGCCCAGCCCATCACCACCAGAGGTAAAACGTAGATGAAGATCACCAGACACACTGGGTACCTTTGGAGAGGGGGACATCTATCGTTACATGTGCATGGGTTTAGCGATCACACAATGTATCATGGGTAAATTACCAACATTACTAACCCCAGATGGGTTACACACAGAGCTTGAAAACGAAATGATTTTTTAAAAGTTCCGTTCGTTCAGGCACGCCTATGTTTAACGTTTTCGTTCTCGGAACCGTTCCGCCACCAAAATATCGGTCCTGAACCGGTTCGGAACGCAAAAATTGTGTTCATTCTTAAAATTCCTTAAATTGTGCAATATAAAGTTTAGATATAGTTTTACAAAACAAATATTTGGTGGACTTTCAAACTTCTGTGTAACTGTTTTAACGCCATTACATTTGCTTCCTCATCTGTCCACAAAATGGAGCTCCAGATGCATGGGGCTTGACGACTGACAATGAACGTTGGATGGATGCACAACTGGAAATAGTCTCCCAGACATAGCATATGTTCAAATATATAGAGAACAGAAAAAAAACATTTTTAACCGCTTTTGTGGATTTCATAATGTTCCGTTTCTGTTCCGGAACAGAACATAAATCTTTTTCTGTTTCCGTTTCCGCTCCTCATAAAATTCCGTAAAATTCTGTTCGTTTTCGGTTTTAGTTTTCGTTCCTTTAACCGGTTCGGAGCCCTGCTTACACACCTGCACTCCGAAGCCTTTGAATTCTGAAATTAATTTTGCCCATCATTTGCCATGAAGTGCAAATACAAGCAACATTCCGCTTATTTTGTTAGGGTCCTTCCAAAACCCTAACCCTAGCCCTAACCTAACACTAACAAAATAAGTGGATCGTTTTTGGGATTCGAACTTTATTGGAATGGAGTTATTTCGTAATGGTGAGAAAAAGTGTATTGTCATTCCAGATTAAAAGCAATGTAAAACAAAATTTCAAAAGCAACTCTTCAGTGGAAGAACAACAGCGACACACAGACAGTTGGGAACCATAAAAGGATGAAATAAATAAAACCCGTAAAAGTGTCCTTTCATGGGGCTATGCTCAACGTCCCCCAGACCACAGGCCGAGCAGCACCATGGGTTCGCACAACCGCTCCGGCTTTGCTGCAATGTCTCCGCTCGACTCTTCAACCCATCTTCCGATTTAATCATGTCGTTATCTCCCGATAAAGAATGAAAAACGGCGCTTGATGAAAGAGTCTTATGGTGCATGGGTAAAAACTGTTCAACTGTTGTACCAAACATCAGTGAAAATTTCCCATTGTAGGAATGGGCTGGCACTCAAAGGGTTAATAAGTCTCATAGCACCAGGAATAAAGCACGTCCTGTACCGCTCAGTAGAGGTCACAGCCGCTCCTCAGCGTATTATATCAAACACAGATCAATATTGTTTCAAATACATCTAAGCTTTGTGTACTTTCCTGTTCCTGCACTTTCTGAATGCACCCTTGTATACACCCATTGTATACAATGGGTGGTGGGGGGGGGGAGTGTGTGTGAGTGCTCTACACTCTACAGTGGCCCTTACTAGAGCCACGCTAGTCTATGGCCCTTACTGTGACAGGGCGCAGAAGTCACGAATAGCGCATTGAACGACGCGGCGAGAGGTAATACAACACGGCACATCTCCTGCAACAAATTTAGAAATAGCATTTCTGAGTGACGGGTGATAAGTGTCTCGTACAAATCTGTTACCATCTTTAACACATTGGTCAAGCAGACATGAGGCTTTCTGAAGATGCATTGTGCTCGTCCATTAAGTTAGAGATGTTTAGCAATTTAGTACACATGCTCCAACTATCAACCCACATATTGTTACAACGAGCAACAAACTTTTAATGTACAATAACATTATTAATACATTTAGGTGAAAGATGTGTCAGCCTCCTTGACACTTATACAGCCAACCAACACCACAGCCTTGCTAGTCTACTAGCCAACTACCTAACCTCGCTCTTAGATACCGCTGCAGGATGCCAACCACTATTATGGCCATGCTAGCCTTTAGCCTCTGCGTCACTAGCTGCCAACTATCACCACGGCCCTGCTTGTCTATAGATTCACGGTCAGCTGCCCCAGAACCGCCAAGCTAGCCCCAGCCTCATTGTTTCATCATCCGTTTACACATTATAAAAACCATAGACTGTATATAAAAATTAACACCGCGTTTGCTTTGATGTCCGTGCCTACTTCCGGGTTGGTATGGGGGCCCTATGGGAATTCCAATACAAATATTCCAATCTTGGCAGCCTGTTTTAACCTATTTAACGAGCGTTCCTAATTGATTTTTTAATGTATATTGGATAATAATCGCTTAATTTAGTGAGGGGGGGTCATAATTTCAAAAAGCGTCAGATTTGGCGTTAATATGTTTTATTTGAGCTCCCATAGGATCCCATTCATTCTGGCTCCCCTAGCGGACAGTACCACCGGAAGAAGTCGCGTGTGGTGTGTCTCTCTCTCAGATACTGTATAGCTCTCTCTATCTCTCTTTGTCCCGGATATACGGGTACTTTCAACAATGGCAGCGCACAGTCGGCGGGCACAAAAAAATGTGATGAAAGCAATGGGATGACGTCATGCACGCTGTGTCTACTTTATATACAGTCTATGATAAAAACAGAATTAAATGAACCCCCTAACCACGGCATCAACCCTGGCACGGTTAGTGTCCACCTGGTTTTAACCTGTTTCAATTAGTCGTTACCAGCTGCCAACCAATATCACGGCCCAGCTGGCATCTAGAACCTTGTTTTAACTAGGTTTTAACCCGAGATACATGTATATTTGTATAGTTTTACTCCCTCCACGGACAGCCGAGCTCTGTACTGTCTGTTCTAAAATAAAATGCATTAATTCGTTCATCCCAATCGGGAAATTGTGTACACATCCACACGTCAATTGTGGCTGCATGGACACTGCCTGACCTGGGATTTGAACCCCCAACCTTTTGATCTTCAATCCTCCGGTCGTTGGAACGGCCGCTCCCCCCAGTAGCTAGTAAATGCAGGGAGACTTGGTGGACTGAAACCATCTGCACATTTCATCTTTTAATAAATAAAATGAATTGTCAAATGTATAGAGACTGTACACTGGCTGACCTCCAAGCAGTGCGTCAGTGTATGCAAATCGACACTGTGTGCGGCTGCAGCTCTTTTAGCTGATTAGTAGACTGAGGATAGTCACCCTCAATTTACGGCACTGTCACACTTTTATCGCTTCCGATATTTGATGGCAGCGACCGAGCAAATGGCTGCGGTCGAACCTCAGGTTGCTCTATTGTTAGAGAGACGGCAACATAACATATCATCGCAATAATTTACCAAAGTGATTCTGTGCTGTTCCTGGATGAACAGAGCCCAAGCACTGTTGAGAAGGAAACAAGCCCCCTGACTTCAATTTGCTCACCCTGTGCAGTTTGGATACATTTGGAGCGTATGTTTCTTCATAATAATAACTCCACAAAATGTAACTATCCACCGTGCCCGGGAGTAAGGCACCCGCTGGCTACTGAGACAAAGTAATTGTACATTTCCTGATTTCTTCATTTCCGGTCGATCGAATGAGAGCGTGATTAACTTACTGGTCCTAACCCTGTTGCTCATATGACGGTTATAGCCAAGTTAATGAGGCTATCCTATTGATCCGTTTGTGATCACCAGAGCTTTTGTTGACGACTTCTAACAGAGAATGTAGGCCTACATTCTACCACATTCATGTGGTAGAAACCAGGATCCCTGCACCCTATATTCTCCAAATGTCCATGAGGAGTAAATGGCAGTAATTATTTGTGAAAAATATTCTTGCCCCTTAAAGTTTTTATATAATTACAGGCACCCATGTTGAAAGTTTTTAAATAGCAGTAGCTGTTGGTCAAAGTTTGAAAATATCACCATAAATCAGCTCATAAATGCTAGCGTGACAGCACATTATATGTCTGGTAGGGGGTGTCTCAACTCTGTGCGTGAGTCGGAAAGTTTAAACAAACTCAATTATAAAACGATTCAGTGCTGCAAAGGAAGTGTGACTGAAAGACATGACGAAACATAAAGGGCAGAGCTCTGAACCGTATCAAGGAAGGAAAACCGGAAAACGAACGGAATTTTACAGAATTTTATGAGGAGCGGAAACGGAAACGAAAAAAGATTTCTTCAACTGTTCTGGAACAGAAACAGAACATTATGAAATCCACAAAACCGGTTAAAATGTTTTTTTCTGTTCTCTATGTATTTTAACATATCCTATGTCTGGGAGACTATTTCCGTCCACTTTCACTGTCAGTCGTCAAGCCCCAGGCATCTGGAGCTCCATCTTGTAGACAGATGAGGAGCCGATTATAATGGCGTTTTAAACACTGTTCGCATTTTAATACATTAGCACTGAAGTCCATCAAATACATTATGTATAAACTATATCTAAACGTATCATTGCAAAATATAAGGAACTTTAAGAACAAACAGAATTTTTGTGTTCCGAACCGGTTCAGGACCAATATTTTGGTGGTCATTCTGCATTCCGAGAATGAAAACGTTAAACATAGACCTGTCTGAACCGTTTGGAACAGAACATTTTAAGAAATAATTTTGTTTTCAAGCCCTGATAAAGGGACAAGACAAGCGGATCATTAAGGACAGATTTCACGATTTTTCTTTAAGGAACTTTTTTGGGGGATATTTCAGAATTATTAGTTTATTGCCATTGCTAATGATACAAGCTCACAGACTAGATTTTTTTTTCTTGGTTCAGGTGCAATGGCGACAAGGAAACAGGGGGAAACACAGAACACTGGGATGTAACAAAATTACTTGGTAGTCTTGTAAAGGAGGACAGCCTACATGATACATGTGGTGTGCAGATAGCTTGGGGTTTCGCCAAGTGATGGGTTGAGGAGTGCTGGGGTTAGAAAGTGGCTTTAGCAGCTTGCCTTATCCGGAACTACATGCCGTTCAGTAGCTGTATGGCAGCAGGGAAAAAAGCTATTGTTATGGCGCAAGGTTCTGGCCCTAATGGAACCTCTTACCCGAGGGGAGTGGCGTGAATAGAAAGTGAAAAGATGGGAGGGGTCGGAACCGATCCAACGTGCACATTTCAAGTTTCACCGTATGTTTAGGATTCAATTATGGTACTAATTAATCCTGGAAAGATTTTTTCCTGGACTTTCAACACATTGTCATTTCCTTTGGTATGTCTTCACTGGCTCACTCACTGCCTCCTGGGGGACACGCACCATTCCGAGATAACTCCATTCCGATAAAATCGGAATCACAAAAACAATCCGCTTATTTTGTTAGGCTTAGGTTAGTTAGGGGTTAGGATTAGGGCTATGGTTAGAGTTTTGGAGGGAACAAAATACTGTTTTTTGGATTCACACTTTACATCACGGCAAATGATATGCCAAAATTAATGAAAAATAAATGCTGACTAACTCCGGTATGTGAGATGTTTGGTTACACAAAATACATTTGGAAGGGGTTTAGCTTCATTACAACCCCTTAAGAGTCGGTGGGGCTAAGCAGAGTGGATTGCTTTAATGTGGGCCACTGCCTAATGTGGGACACCTAAGCTCCAGTGGTTCTAGCTCCTCCCTAAACTAATGAATGCCATGGTATCTAATGAAAGTATGGTAAAAGCAAACTATGGTAATGTGTCTGACATTAATTTCAAACGTTCAACACTACATGTTACTGTCTCACATTATGCAACTGTCTGCCCCACATTAGAAAGATGCAAAAAATGGCCCACATTAGAGGAATCCACCCTACAAGTAAGTGAAAGGTATGCCTCGACTCGGTTAAGATCAAGAGAGAACATATGTCAGTAGTAGCAAGGTACGGTTACACGCCTGCATTCCGAAGCCTCTGCATTCTGAAATTAATTTTGCCATATCATTCGCCATGATGTAAAGTGCAAATCCAAAAAACAATCGGCTTTTTTTGTTAGGGTCCCTCCAAAACCCTAACCTCAAACCCTAACCTAACCCTAAGAACTTTTTGTGATTCAAACTTTATCGGAAGGGAGTTATTTCGGAACGGCGAGTGCCTATCCCCTACCCCGCCAACAATGCTGTTGCCAGAGCCAGCCCCGTGTGTTTACTACACACATATCTAGTCTGCCACCAGCCAGGAGCTGCTGTTGAATCAACATGGGGTTTTTGTGCCATGTTTCTGGGATCTGATGGATTTATTGCCCGTCTGACAGGATGAGTCGACAGTTTCGCTATTCGTTTGATTATGTGTTCATCACGTTCGCAGTCTCACCCGTTAATTGAGTCTGCCGCCATGTACAGCAGTGTCTGATAGCTGACTTTATGGAAGATAACCCCCACAATGCATTTTAGTGACAGAATTTTAATTAGGATTGTATAATGAATGCTGCCTTTATTAAACAAACTGGAGATGAAAAACAAACTATACATCATCTTCGCAACTTCTAAAAAAAAATGGACCAACTTAGTTTCAGACAGGACAAAATGAATATCAAAACATGTTTCTGTATAGAGATGAGAGTGGAGATCTACAACAATCTGCATATTATTACCGTGTGAAGTTGTTGGCCAAAGTATGGAAATATCACCATAAATCAACTCATAAATGCTAGCGTGACAGCCACATTATATATCTGGGAGGCATATTTGGGAGAGGGTGTCTCAAAACTGGGCGAGTCAGACAATTATAAAAGACTTATTCAGTGCTGCAATGGAAGCATGACTGCAAGAGGCATAAGGAGACATGTATTTTGTTAAAGGATTAAGTCTATTGCCCTGGCCAATGATGCAAGCTCCAAGAATAGGACAGAACACAAACACAGGCAGGCAACACAGAACACAAATTGTAGCATCATATTGTTGTAATCTTGGCATTTTGTATTATTACTACCATGAAATTGAGGATAAAAATGTTTCTGAGGTGACCTGCACCAATATATCCATTATATGGCGTATCAGCTTTATCCAGCTCTAGCTACCAACATTGTATTGTGGAAGCTGACTGTAGCTTCGTTGGGAGAGCAGCCGTTGAAGACCGGAAAGTTGGTGGTTCTAACGCCGGCTCTGGCATTCCCCATGCCAGCATGTCCTTGGACAAAACACTGAACCACAAAAAAAAAAAAATGTTGAGACCGTTGACACATTTGCTGCATCCATTATGCATAGGTGATAATGTGGCGTGCCATATTTTTGGGGCAGATTTCACACACATATTGACATTTTGCTGACAACAAAGAATAACCATATTTGCTAATCTACCTACATGCTGGACACCAGAGAGTGAAGAATGCCATTGTGACTCCTTCATCCAATCATCCTTCAAGTGTGATTGTGCTGTTCTGTCTCTTTTCAACTTGTCTCTCGACAATAAAAGAGCATATTTAGGCTGGTTCCCTTATTTCCACCCAACTCTACAATAATAGCTTTTAGGGCAAAACTGGCCACACGTCTTCACCAAAGTAAATTATATGTTATGATGGTGGGATATATGAAGAAATGATGTTAGATATATTTGGTACAAATTCTGTGGTAGACCTGCAGTCCTGAAAATGATTGGCACTAAAACGGTTGATATTTGGCAAGTCTAAAAGTAAAGGCAGTAATGCCATGCTTGGCGTGAGGCTGCGAGGATAAAGCATTTTAACAATGCATTGTCTGCGCTATTTCCGAGGAGTCAGTATGGATTTTATTAATAGACGCTGGTGACAGCTCACAGATTCTTCTGGAAGACAGGGAGGCCGCGCTTGCTAGAGGACAAACATTTGGGAGGAAACAAGTTGTTGACCGGACTGTCTGTAGTCTGTTCTAAAAGTGTGTACTAATGACCTATTCTGTCTATTTTTACCATGTTGCTGGGGTGCCGCACAAACTGTGACTTAAAGCTGTTGTGAGGGGGGAAGGGGCTATGCATCCTTATTTACATTTTTTTCATATCCACATTTTACTATCACGATATTGTGAATTGAAAATAACCCGATATCCGATAATGTCTCACACAAAAAAAAAAAGAAAAATCTGATATGAAGCCAACTGTATTCAGTGGCCATTTGATGTGGTGGTTTGCCTGAGAAGGACATTTGTGACATTTTTTTAAAAATACTGTATTAATCTACTATGAAAAAGACAATAAACAGAACACATGTGTTTAGTTTAATATTGAATTATTTATAATATATAAATCATTCAGTAGTGGTGGGCTAGTAAATTATCACTCCCAGACTGTCAATTGCCTCCTCGCTAAAAAAAATGACACAAGTTGTTGTACACAAGCTTTCAAAGGGCTACCAACGATAATCCCGATATTGTGCATGGTGTTTTTTGGAATATTACAACTTTCAATATTATAGTTATATTGCCCATGCCTACTTGACCATTGAATATTTGAACATATAAAATCAGTGTGTTTTTGCAGATTTTCCAATTGTTTTTTTATGAAGGAAATACAAACATATTCTAAACTCTAACGACCAGACCCATGGAAAGGTTGGTGGTGCGAGTCCCTGCTGACAGTCTCCATTCCAGAGTGTGGAAAAATTGCTCCCAATGCGTCATGGTTGAGCGCCTTGCATGGCAGCCCAAGAACTGACAATGAAATGCAAATAAAACAAAATGAGAACATCAGAGGAGATTATCCTCAGCACTCAGGATATTTAGTCCTGGGTGCTTCTCTTCTAGTTAGGTAGCCTGGCCAGCTTGAGCCGTCCACACATAGCATGCGATAAGAACTATCATTGAGTCTGTTAAAATCAGGGTTAAAATACATGTAAAAAAAAAAGTGTCAATCAAATCGTATTATCCAGTCACAGCATAGTAGGTGGGACAAGCGGCATCGAGGCATGACAACCAAACTCCGCCTACGTCTCGCATCGCCCATACCAAACTCTGCCCATGTTTCGATTCGAATAATTCAATTGGTCAGCGCGTATATGGGCAATGTTTGCCTGATTTGCGCAGACTCAATATACCGTCTGGCGTCGTGCAATGAGCGAACAATTCGAGACTTGATAGGCAGTCCTCACAGAGATCGCACTGTATGCTTTTGATGCTTCACGTTCAGGACAGGAAATACCCTGTAGATGTCTGGTAGTGGTATGGTGCATTTGCTATGAATAGGAGTCTCGTGGGTCACCCGGATGTAAATTCCAGGGAACAGAGAAGTTGTGATGTGAAGTGCAGTGGCCGTAAACACAGCTAAGCCTACATGATCGGCCTGCTTGTCATCTAGGCCTCCTGACAGGACCCAGGCACAGATCATGGTGGGCGGGCACTGGTTAAAAGTATCTTTCTATTGTCTGCTTTCCTTCACCTAAATACAGAAGCCTTCAAAGGGTTTTCAGAATTGACACAACTCAATGCATATCTCTCACACAGTCAGAACACTTAGTTCACTATTTGAAACGTCTCTATTCTGAAAAGTGTTAGCATAGGTTAGCATAGCATAGCCCTAAAGTCAATCCTCGATGGAACGCAAAATCAAATTCACATTTTAAATTGAGCAATCAAAACGTGGCCCAACTAAAATCAATTCCATAGCAATCTTCTGAATGCAATAGCTTCTGTTTATCTTTGTTATCACAGTAGATCAGCAATTCCCAAAATATTATAACCAGTCCACTGCCATCAAACTGTGATTAATTGATTGACATATTAGAAGGCAAAAAAACGTTCATAAAATTCCAGATTGAATGGTGAATATTTATTAAGTGTTACACCATGTCTTAATCACAATCCTAGCGGGTACTTCATTTGATAGGTGCCATTTCCACCACAAAATGGAGTGTTGTGTAGTTGTTTCACAATAGTCTTCCATAGACACTTAGTGCAATGGGCTTGAAATGGGCTCGAAATAAATGAACCCCACAATTTAGTCTAGGCAGATATCTGACTCAATGGGCTCAATTTAAGCCATTCAGCTCACAGACAACACAGATTTCAGATAATATCTCCCTCAATATTATGACAATAATAGTGAGGGAGATATTATAAGTGAACTATTCCTTTAATATGTAATTAAACAGGTTTTCCCAATAATGTAGCTTGTGAGTGCACATTCTTCAAATGCTTCTGATGATGATCTTTATTGCTCCAATTTGCTTGCATACCCTCTCCTCTTTTCTTCTATTACCCTCTCTACCCTTCTCCATCCATCCCTCTATCTCTCTCTCCCCATCTCTCTCTCTGCATCCATCTTCAGTCTGTTCATCACACAGCTGGGCCACAGTCTATTAGTTAGCGCGTATTATGAATGGGTCAAAGTCATTGTCGCGGGTCAATGGTTGAGAGTTCATTCACAAGCCACTCCAAGGTATTCTGAGTGGCCACAACAAGGATGCTGCCTTCAAATCTAATTAAACTTTATTTATAGCACACTTTGCAGACAATTGTCTGTAGCGCACGTGTGCGCACACACACACACACACACACACAATGATGCCCTTTGTGCAGTTAGTGTACAAGTACACTTTATTAACCTCTACCAGGGGTGACCGAGCTGTGACAGAAGTATTTTCATTGCCATTGTTTGTTGACATTCCTCAAAAACACCGGCCTTCCAAAGAATTAGTTCAGCAGACGGAGACGTTTGCTCAATGGACCAGACCCGACCAAAATTGGCAATAAAATGTATCATTTACGCCAGTAGACTTCAATGCATGACATTTCCATAGAGGCTTTCATGAAACTCACTTTAGTGTGTCGCTGGTTTTGGTTTGCATCAGCTTGGTCTTTAAATATGTTCAAGTGCGGTGTTCATTGGAAGGAGGAGGGTGGGGGGAGCAAGATTGGATTGGGTTTAGGCTCGGCTGGATTTTCTAGCCTGGCATCACTAAACAATGTGAATACTGTGCCCCGCAGTAGCTCAGTCTGTTAAGACTGAGAATGCCTGCCTGTACCTGACATTAGTGCATAAGAAGACCACAGTTTATAGAGAAAGTTCAGATAAAGATCAAACAGTATCACCAACCACTCGTAGTAATGTGGATTCTGTCAGTAAGATTATCTCGGTAGAGCTTGGAGCCAGCAACGGAAAAGCAATTTTCCAGTGGGACGTTATTTCATGATGTGCCTGTCGATGGCACATCATCTAGCAATGATGAATTGTAGATTCAAACATGAAGTGCCTAGTTGGGCTCCTACCTCAATTGCTTTCATAGCATCACGTAACAAAATTACAACTACATGGGAGTAAACATTGCCAGAAGTGCAATTCCCAATGTAAAGTGATTATGCTAGATGTAGAAGACAGACAAAACAGAAACTGATTTTAATTTCAACTCTGAAGTCAACTATGAAGGTCCCAAAGTAGCACCATTATGGACTAAAAAAAACACAGTGTTGAAAAATATGTTTTGTTTTTCAGAATAATAGACGGTACCCTTTGAATGCAACATGCAGGCACACACATACCCCTCCCGGCAGACAAAATTACTATTTAAAGAAAATGTTTCCCACAATGGCACATTACGACACTGCAACACAGGTGCTGACGCTGATAGGTGTGTGTGTGTGTGTGTGTGTGTGTGTGTGTGTGTCTGTGTCACACTGTTATCACACATGAATATCTTGCACAGTGGGGGAGTTACAGTTGGAGTTTGATGGCACATTTTCTGTGATAGATTATGATCGACTAACACTAGAGGCATGGGTGCTGTTTTAAACAATACCGAAAAGATGACATTAATATACTGTTTGAAAATATGTACCATGTAAATGTCCAAAGTTACAATTTTGCAACTCCTGTAAACCTAAAAAACTGGCTGTAGTAAATCAGAGAGCACAACTCCAGTTCCTTAAAATAAAAGTCTTGCCACTTTTTGGCTAGATTGTTGCCCTCCAAACAGGTGTTGTCACTGATAAGCAGATAAACCAGACTGAAAATCTGCACAAATTAGGCGCACCTGGTTTTGTGCCAGTTTGCAGGTAGAACCAAAACAAATCGCTGGACCTTTATTGGTACGGGTCCTGCTGGTAGTTGTTTACAACTACCATTGAACATGCAATATGGAAGTTTGGATGTGTGGATGCATGTTAAAAGGTGCGTGCTTGGTGGAACTGGATACAATGCCAACTGGGCATTAAGCCCAAGGAGAGTGTTGTGGAATTCTCACAATACGTCAGAGATACTGGCCGAATAACGAGAGTAAAGATTGGACTCACGAAAACAATTTAGCTCTAGGCAGACTGACCGTAGAAGCAACTCCGTGCAAACCAGCCTCATACACACAGATGGAATTCGTATTAGTGTGAGTATTAGTGGCTCGAGACGGCCACAACTCGCAGAGTGTTATAATCATTGGAAGCCGGCCCCTCTCGAATAAAGTATTGGACAAGAGACTACGGAGTGTTTGAGTCGCAAGTCACGGTCGCTGCTAGAGAGAGAGGGCAACGCACTAACTAGTGGAAAGATCATTTTTAGCTTTAGCTCCTGCCTGTCGGCAGAAAACCATAACCCCATGGTTAGCGAGGCAGAGTAACTTAACTATAGGATCGTAAAGAGTGATACTCAGCCTCAATCCAGGACAATGCCAGCAGGCTGAACCGGACGGAGTCTGCTACCTAAATAGAGGAAGCCACAGGTGCTACTGGTTAGCATTAGCATTCTTACTCGTGGCTTCCTGCCTGGAACTGGCGCCCAGCGCCTTACGGGGATAGCGCCCTTTACCGTCAATCCCAGGCAATTGAAGTGGCGCCGAGGCGCCACCGGTAACATTCATTTTGTGGAACTGGAATTGCTTCTCTGTTGAACAGCCAATGATAATCTCACTAGTATAACTGTCAGGACCACCACATGCAGTCAAACCATCTTATTCATTCTGTCCCCGTCATTGTATCTCCGAAATGTGGAGTGTTGGGGATATAATGGTTTTGCGTCCACCACAGCGTATGCTTCGCGTTGACGTGATAACTGATGGTTGGATTTGCCCCGGGTTCGGTGAGTCAATGCCCAAGGTAGGTTCATGAACTAATTCGATTTGGAGGCTGACACTTTAGAGATGGCTGAATTCAAGACGGCCAACTGTTTGTATTTTCCATAATTTCTGACTGGGTGGATGGATTTGCACCACATTTTCTTTTTTTTGCTTTTTTTTTGCAAAGGATGCAAATGACATCCTTTGGTCACTTGGGCAGATTCAATACACAGGATTTCCATCCACGAGACCCTCCCAGCGGAAGGCCGTCTGTCCCGTGAACAAAGATGAGACAGGATGTCCATCAACGAGACGGCACAGCGGGAGGCCGTCACCTTTGGGAGCCACCAAATGTCCATGTGAAAAGGAGATATCTGGGTGCTTCCCTGCACACAATATCTCCTTTCACAAAACCAAGGAGTTTTCTTTTGGAAATATTTTCTTAAGAGGGCAGTAAACCCTGATGTTACCGAAAGAAGCATGAAACCCCAGCAGCAGCCTATATGAGAGATGCTGACGTTGGAGTGGCAGTTAATTAGTCCCAGTGACCTTCTGCGTAAAATGAGATACCCTCTCTAGCACAATTGTCCTTGCATCTCACAACAAGTATTTCAGGACAAAAACAAACACATCCATTAGCAAGCTGATCCTGGATCAATAGTAGAACCTCAGACATCAGTAGGTACTAATCAATCAAGAGTTTGACTGGTGTACCTTTTTTAAGACTCCTGTTTGGCAGGCAAAGAAGTAGTTTCAAAATTCACTGATTCGTTTTCCTCGTTCATAGGATTTCCTCTTCCTTTTCTAAAATTCTCCTTTTAAAATTACCTTAAAATGCATGTGTAAGATGTTCACAAAAAAAGTGTATAACATTTATTGTTAATAAACGTTTTGCATTTGTGGAACATCCAGGGCATAGTTTTGAGGCTCCCCAACTCACATTTTGCAAACTCTAAGCTTATTCAATACATGTGCTGGAAGATTTGTACAGAATTCTCCCTGGCTATGCTATGTGGTTAGTATTAGAAACCTATTAGAAGACCTCAGTGCAATAACAAGGGTGAGCACGGCTTCTATATCCACTGGGAAATAATCACATTTACAGCCGTTCACAGTCTGTCTGACAGGAACAGGACGAACGCCGCGTTGCAGGATGATATCATAGGTGTTCTCAGTTCGCACTCGCTCGGCCAGCACGTTATCACATCGTGGGCACCTGAAGTTCTCTTTGGCTTGCGTTTCTGATAGCTAAAGCCATTTTTGGATTGTAATGGCAGCTCAAGGTATCCATGTAGAGGAAATGACCAGTTTTAACAGGTTGTAGAGGGTTCATTTATTAAGTTATACTGGACATTAGCCGGGTATCGGCAAGCTAAACCAAAGAGATATATGTAAAGAGATGACATGTAATAGAACGGTGCTGGCAACAGCAGCATGATGGCAGCTGAACTGAACCGCTATTTACTCGAAATGGGGAACCGTCAACTTTTAATGACGTCATTAATTGTCACCGGTTTGGGATGGGTTTATGCACTGTATATCTTATAAGGAAATTGGTGAAATTAGGTAGTGCTGGTGGACTGGTAATTTATAAAATTAATTGCCACTGTTTTTGGGGGGAGGGGGAAATTTCTGAATACTTTCTCCGTGACATTGTACTCATACAATTTAACTGGGCGACCGGAGTGGCTGTCCTCTCTTTACATATATTTCTTTGGCTAAGCTAAGCTATGAGCTAAAGCTGGAACATAGCCGAACACATTTCAGGAAGTATCACTGATTTATAGCTGATGGGAGGGGACATCTGATGATGTCACAGCTAATAGCCAATCAGGATAATGGAGGCATGACTACAAATTACATTTCAGTAACAGTGACAATCTATTCCTAATAAGGAATAGATATATTATTTTTGATGCCTGCTTTTACCAAAAGTGTTGCCCCCCTCGTTTGCTTTATGTTTACATTGTTACTATACCAGAGTGCTGACAAAGTCCAAAGTCAAATTCCATGTCTGTGAGTATTCACGGTCTGGCAATAAAATTATTTTTGAACTGTGAATCTAGCTATTAATGAATAGATGAAATATTGAGGAGCATACCTAGGTTCCCCAGGTCCAATGTTCCATGCAATTTCTTTAAAAAAGTGTCCTATTTCCCTGCCTTGTATCTGACCACGGATATTACATGGGATATGTTTGCAAGTGCACAATCCGTGCACAAGTGGTAGCAATGCATATTTTTGGTGTCAGTTTTGAGATGCAGTAGCAAACCAAGTAGGCCTACACATACGCAAAGCCAAGCTGCCACAAGCCCAGTTGGAAAAGGGCCACTGCCTTTGGCAGGGCGCCATCTGGCAGGCACCTCATGGCTCTGCACACATGAGAACAGCATTTATCGTGGGCCTGTCACAACTCCGAAAGCCTGTGTATAGACCACAGCATACACAACATGGCACACTGCTCTTCAACGCATGGTACATTGCACAGGACCTCTCACCATTCAAACACCAGACATCTCACCCCACACTCAGCCTGATGCCTGGGGACATTTTGAGATGTAGGGTGGATTGTCCTAATGTGGGCCACTGCCTAATGTGGGACACCTACGCTCCAGTGCCCCTGGCCCCTGCCTAAACTAATGAATGTCAGTGAAACTATGGTAAAAGCAAACTATGGTAATGTGTCTAACATGAAGTTAAACTGTTCAACCCTGCATTAAACTGTTGCACATTAGGCAACTGACTGTCCCACATTAGGAAGCTGCAAAAGGTGGCCGACATTAGGGAAATATAGCCTATGTTCTAGATGCAACGTTGGCAAGTGGGTAATTGTGGACGATTTTTCAGAAAATAAGACATTTCTAACATATGATTTGCGATGGACTGCAGCTGTTTAGCTACTACAATATATCCTGAAATTGAATCAAATACATTAAACATGTTACTTACAGACAACTTTAATCAAACAATTCCAACAAATAACCATGCTTTTGAGTTTTCAAAAGTATTTCATACAGAGAAGTTTAACACTGCATTATGAGTTGAACAGCTTTAATTAATAATAATGTATCTAATGTATGAGAGATTATATTATTCACTTTTTAAAAATTGCGATCAATGAAGTGATTCTGATTAAAATAATCAAAAACCTACCCCTTCCAACCCACTCTACCATATAGGTATTTTTGTTGAAATAAATGCATTGTTTGGCTTTGCCCAGAGCACCAGCACCTTTAGCCGGTTGGGTGCGAGTGTGTGTGTGTGTGTGTGATATGCTTTTAAAACCAACTTTTGTAAAACATTATGATGCTCGAGAGGGAGAGACTGAGGACGAGAGAGAGAGAACACACAGTGAAAGTTGGCGGTATAATAATAATAATAATAATAATAATAACGTGACGTGTGTGGTGCCGTCCCGTGTTTGAAACTGTGCAAGGTGGCGTGCTCTCCTTTATTTGTTAATATATAAAGGTAACGTACTTAATTTAGTCTCATATACATACATGTACAGTGAAATTCTTCCTCCATATTTAAACCATTCCTGAGGAGCGGTGGGCAGCCGCGGTGGGCAGCCACGGTGGGCAGCCACGGTGCAGCGCCCAGCGGCCAACTCTAGGTTGTGAGCCAGTGGGCACCGAATGGAGCAGGTTAACTAGAACTTGGTCAGATCTATGTATATAACATATTCGGAATAATCACGAAACAGCCTACAGACTTGTGTGTTTTTTAAAATACATTTTAATATCCATTAGGATACGGGTTGTACCGCGGAGCGGACAGCGGGATAGTTTTGTGTTTCATTCACCCAGTGCCAACTCCAGGTCGTGAGCCAGTGGGCACCGAATGG
This sequence comes from Bregmaceros cantori, assembly GCA_900302395.1. Taxonomy (NCBI): domain Eukaryota; kingdom Metazoa; phylum Chordata; class Actinopteri; order Gadiformes; family Bregmacerotidae; genus Bregmaceros; species Bregmaceros cantori. The sequence goes on from OMKY01256021.1 coordinate 19,295, forward strand.
AGCAGGTTAACTAGAACTTGGTCAGATCTATGTATATAACATATTCGGAATAATCACGAAACAGCCTACAGACTTGTGTGTTTTTTAAAATACATTTTAATATCCATTAGGATACGGGTTGTACCGCGGAGCGGACAGCGGGATAGTTTTGTGTTTCATTCACCCCGCGCCTCTTGCCCGCCATGCAGCCAAATGGACACAGACATGCAAAGAATCAACGTGTAATAGAAAGTCCCTAGCGACAACTGGGGTAAACCTGGCTGTAATCTTAACTGTAGAAAAAGCTCTGCCACTTGCCGATCAACAGCGACCAGCAGCACATGCATGCGCGTGCGATCGACACGCACGTGCGTACACATGCACGTACACACACACACAAATTAAATTGCTCTCTGCAGCCACAACACTATACAGCAGCTATATCCTTTCAGCGGTGGCCGATACCGTCTGCATATATTGCGACCCGCGCGGACGCACGCACGTACACTCACACACACACACACACACACACGTATGCCCATGATCGATGCTGTAAAATCCATTTATCATAAGTTTGCTATGAAGTGAAGGGAATAACCTCGGCTCTGCAAGCGCATGGTCCACCAATTCAATTGCTCAGCACGCCTGTCAATCATGGAATAAAAGTCACCTCGCGCTGCGTTGAAAATCAAATTTATATATTTCGTGTGCACTGCGCGGGTGCGTTGGCTGCGTTGCGTGGGCTGCGGTGCGTGGTGGGGCATGCACCGATGGCTGCAACATATTTGTTTTTTTGCGCTGTGCAGCGCATTCGTTGGTGGAAACCCAGTGTTAGATTGTTGTTGGTTCTGCTAAGGAATTTGTCTCACGGTTGTTTAGTATTTTGTAAACCAGGGTGATGTTTGCTAGTTCTGAAATGTTTGGGATGGAGAGTAAGTTATCTTTTTCAAGAATTTTACAGTGGTGGTCTGTAGGTTTTTTTGTCTAGTATTTTTAGAGCTCTTTTCTGCACGGACGTGATTTTGTTACCGTATTTTTCGGACTATATGCCGCTACTTTTTTCCACCGGCGCGTTAGTATAAAAAAAAAAAAAACGCCGCTGGAAGTCACAAGCCAAACCTATGCAAGATGGCCGCCAAAGGATACGCGCCCGCCTCCAGGTCAGAGCTATGGGGTAGGCGTGTCCTGGGAAACTTTGCACGGAAGCGGAAGTTGTACGGCACGGCCCATGGAGTGTGTGACACGAAGAGTTTTACAACAGTTATTTTTTATTTTTACAAATCCCTCATGGATCATCATGGAAAACAAACAAGGATTTCATATGACGCCGCATTTAAGGTGAATGCCATCGATCTCGCAGTAAAGCGCAAAGGAGTAAATAGACCCGCTTCACGTAGCATGGACATCGACGTCACCCGGGGTGAGCATTATGCGAGCAGAGAGCCGGGGTGAATATTAGCGCAACAGAACAACACTGAACTCGCCGCATAACTGGTATGTTTTTATGTAGATTTTAATTATTTTATTGGTTCTTTGATTGTGTTAGTGTTCCGCTGTTTGCCTGTGTTGGCTGCATGAAGGGATCGGGTGTCACTTTCGTTGTTGTGGTTGTACGACTGTGACAATGACAATAAAGATTATATCTAATAAATCTATCGATCGATCTAACTATCTATTGTTTTCGACTGATCAGTTCAGTTCAGTTCTAATAATTTAAACGGAATATTAATATTAGTAAATGGCCGCAGCTTTTAGGCCGGTGCGGCTTATATAACTTTTTTCCATGTTTTCTTAAAAATGACGGGGTTGCGGCTTTTAGAGAGGTGCGCTCATTGGTCCAGAAAATACGGTAATCGCTTTGTTGGTCGTTAAACCCCAGGTTGTGACGGAATATGTGATTCTGGAAATAATGACAGCATTGTAGAATGTTTTAGCAGCCTCTAGGGAGAGAGAGTCTCTAATCTGTTTGAAGGTGTTTAGCGTTCTTCAGTTTGTGGGAGAGGGTTTTGACTTGTTTTTCGAAATTTAGGTGATGAGACCTAAACATTTAGTTTCGGTGACAATCTGGATTTGTTCATTATTGATCGCAATGGTGAGATTGTGGTTGAATGGGAGTGCTCTAATTGAAAACAGATTTGCCATTGTTTTTTTGACGTTGAGAGTGAGATGGTTCATTTCTAACCAGCATGCAATTTTGCTGTTTAGGGTTTTATTGATTTCGGCTAAGTCTTTCCCATCAGCCAGGGTGACAGTGTCATCTGCATACATTTGCGTCATGATTTCAGGGCAGATGCTTGGGAGGTCGTTGATATGCAAGCTAAATACGATTGCCGCCAAGGTCGAACCTTGGGGAACACCCATGGTGCATTTTCCCTTGGGGGATCTGCTGCCATTAATGTTTGCTTTGGTTTCTATTATTTAGGTAGGTGGCAAACCAGTTACGCGTGCTGCAAGAAATATTGAACAATTTAAGTTTTTCAATTAGAGTATTGTGGTTGACAGTATAGTTTAGGGCTGAAAGCCTTAATTAGCTATTCCAGTACTAAATTATTTTTTTACTGTATTTATTTTTTGCATTCGGACTAGTGAGTGGGTTTTTTTATTAGAGATGGCCGGTTAGCTCAGCATTGCAGCCAAGCTGATAGAAGAATAACACACACATCTGTGTATATGTTATTGAATGAATAAACAAAACTGCTTGTTAATGAAAAATTAAATTAACAGGTCATTCATTATTCAACTAAACATGTTTTTTCCTTAAAATTTGATTTGAATAGAAACATTTTAGTAGTACAATATATTACTAGAATATTCAATAGCTGAAGTCCTATTACTGTTCACTTCAGTTATTGCCTTACGTTTAGGAAAGAAGTACTCTTTGACCCTCTGCACGGGTCTATAAATAAATACAGGCACCTATGCCGCTTGAGATCTGGTTTCTAACCTAATGA
>OMKY01256024.1:0-10085 GCA_900302395.1 Bregmaceros cantori
CCAGCTACTGTATTTGCTAGTGTTGCACCGATACAATTATTTTGGTGCCGATATCGATACCAACCGATACCACTGTTTGAAAATAAAGTGGTAGTAACTTCTTCCCAAGGGAAGAAGTTACTTGTGTTATCGTGGCAATTTTTCATGCAGTCTATGATTAATAGTAAAATTATAAAAAAGCAATAACACAAGAATTATTTCATTATTTTAATATGTGGTATTGGGGTATTAACTGAAGAGTTCAGATGCAACACCCCCTCCACTTGACCTATCTAATCGTTTCAGATATTTATTTTTTAAATGGCTTATTATTTTAAAATCAGATTTTGTCCCGCTATTCGGAGCCGAGCGACAAGGCCCCGAGGGTAACGGCACTTGCAGCGTTCGGTGGCGGAGAGCAGAACTCGCGCTGCATGCGCGGTTATTCCAGGAGCCTCGTCGCTCGGTGACGGGGAGCAGGACTGCCGCTTCATGCGCCGTGAACTTGCTCCGGGAATAACGGCGCATGCAGCGCGAGTTCTGCTCTCTGCCGCCGAGCGACGAGGCTCGGGAATAACGGCGCATGCAGCGCGAGTACTGCTCTGGGGATGGGTGCGTATAGGAGGGCTAACAGCGCAGCGTGAGTCCCGGTCTTCCGGAGGTGGTATCGGTTCATGGTATCGGTTACTGTTTGACGAATACGAGTAGAGTACTTAACTTGGTATCGGGGCCGATGCCTGTTACTGGTATCGGTATCGGTGCATCCCTAGAAAAATGCAATTTTTTAATCAGGCCATTTTATTTAAGCAGATGAGAAAAGATATTTTGGACACTGCGGGGAGCGGGTTTTACTTACTTCATTTACATTTTTTCACAAAAACATTTCATTTACATATTCTAGATTTAGACAAAATTCGGGCAGTTCCCGCCGTGCGGCGTTGGAAAAATGGTATCGGTCCGATACTGGGCGTAGGTACTCGCTAATACCGATACCACAAAAAAGGTGCTGATACAGAGTACGTCCGATATCGGTATCACACTAGTCGGTATCGCACTAGTACTTGCTGAAATCTGTTGTTGATTTGAAGTGCATATTGTTTAACGTTGGTTAACGGCATATTGTCGAATAGGGCTCTTGCACTGTGACGACACTGTTTGTTGGTGGCAGACATTGGCTGTGTCTGAAATCATTCCCCTACTCCCTACCCCCCATATAGTGCACTCACTTATAGCGCACTCAACAGCAACGGCCGAGATTTCGGACACTAGAGTCAGCGTCGTTGGAAATTATTATGAAATATAATTATAACAAATATAATTATAAAAATCATCAGAAGAAGTCAGAAGTACTTACATTTGTAACTATTTGTCGTGGTTGGTCGCTATTTACTCCCGCCGTGACATTTTTTTTAAGTTTAGGTAATTTTTAAAACGTCTCGCAATGAATTCTGGGTTATATTACTCCATCTAGGGTAAATCTGATGCTTACTACTTTTTGCGGTGCATCGTGGGATACGTTCAGTGCACTATATAGGTTACATGGAGAATTCGGACGCTCCTACAAAATGGTGTGCACCCCATATACTGTATATGGGGTGCACTATATGGGGGATAGGGTAAAAAGGAAATCCAATTTGACGATTTCAAAATCCTCTGAACAAAATAATCAGATTTCAAATAGATTTTTTTTGCACAGCCCTACCGTTCGTATACTCCACCATAAGTGATACCAGCAAGATGTCTGCCGCCACCAAGCCATGATGTCGCGTACAACAGCCCTATTGATGTACAACAATAACCCTGAGCGGCGTCCGAGAGTGTTTGACTGGGTGATGTAATCCCTCACCCCAGCAGGCCATACCGGCTCAACGTATCGGACTGACTTTCTCAGTCATAGAATCTGCTGCTCGGTTACCCTTCTAACGTGTCCCACCTAACCGGCAGAACAGGACACACATACACACTAGTCTGCACCATAGCCGCATTCTAATATTTTGAAATTGTCCATAGTAAATGACTAGGCGTCATCATGGAGATTCGATTCACTATACATTTTCTGACCCAACAATTGATTTTAATTTTTCCGATACTTAATAAAAATGACACAGCGGGAGTAAATGGAGTAACACGTTTGTTTGTTTTTTCACTTATTTTTTAATAAAGGGGAATAATTATTTTAATATTTTTTACAATTATATTTTATAATAATTTTGATGGAACCATTTCTAGTATCTGAAATCTCGGTCGTTGCTGTTAAGTGGACTATAAGTGAGTGCACTGTATGGAGGATAGTGAGTAGGGGATAGGGAACGATTTCGGATACAGCCCATGACTAATAGTGGTGTTGTAGCCACACGGTGCGGTTGTCAGAGTTGCACGCACGTGATACGGCGATCTCGCTGTAGACGGATTTCATCAATTCATCATAGTTGTTCACAAACACGATTCAACTTGTGGCTCTTGTGTGTGTGTGGTGGTGCGCGGGTCCCGGCACATTCCTGCCCAGCGTTGCCTTTTACATGTCTTGAATGGATATCAACACTAAAGCATCACGTGATGAGCAGTTTCTGGTGCCAGCGACGTGTGCATTGGAGGTGTGGAAGTTTGATGTGAGTCACGTGTGCCCCAGCAGGATTACCTCCGCCAGGTTTAAATTGACGATTTGGCCTGTGGCGTTTTTTTTTTTTCGTTTTGTTTTGTTTTTGGTTTTTAAAGGTCACTACATTTCATATTTACATGTGGTAGATAGGGCTGTACGATTTTGCCAAAAAATAAAATCCTGATTTTGTGAAATCTCAATTTTCGATTTGTCTCTGATTTCTTTAGGAAAAAAAGGACAAGATATATCAAAACTAGAAGTTTCATATTTCAAAGTTTGCAAATGTTGTCCATTTTTGGAATTAAGTAGAGACTCACCCTTTGGCTTAGGATTTACACAATTATCAATTTATATACAGTTTATTCACCCATATAACTTATAAGAGACCAGTAACATCATTATCAGTGTTAAAAAGGAAATCCGATTTGGCAATTTCACTTTTTCAAAAATCCTCTGAACAAAATAATCTGATTTCGATTTCAAATAAAAATTTTTTACATAGTCCTAGTGGTAGATAGTCTTTTTTTTGTCACAACTAACAAGGCAATGTTTTAGTAATGGTTTAGATTTAATAATAAAATCATTTTTATTATTTAGACAACATACTTAATTAATCAGACACAATCTGCCATACTATGGATTTTTGATTTATTTATTTAAATGTTTTAATTTAAATTTATCAAATTTTTGGCAACTATGATGACTGCTGTACATTGGATAATGTCATGTCTAACATGTCAATAGAACCGACTTTTTACATTTATTTTCCATTCAAATGTATTGCCTTCAATTCAAGCTACACATAATGCACCTCAACCCCCCCCCAAGAAACCGGTTCGGTTGTTATAGAAATGTGATGGAACGTGATGCCATCCCTGGCTCTGATTGCGTTTTACGCCCTCTGTCTGGATGGTTCAAGGTAAATGTTAACTAACTACAGCAGTAGACTAGTAGCTCTGTTGCCTACAGGACTGTGGATGCCTGCATATCCTTGATCCAAAAGTGATTCCGTGGGCTTTCAATTGGTCTAGAAAGCAAACTAGTAAATGGGTAAGAGGCAGTAGTTTGCCATACAGAAAAAGAAGCCTACAACTTCCAAGTTCCAACTATATATTACATAATAAACCGTTGCATAAGGGTATGTAATAATAGAACAATCCAGACAATAAATCAATGGTGATGTTTTTTTGAGAAGTGAGAAATCTATTGATGTGAACTTGGTGCTAGCCAGAGCAGCGTATGGGCTTCAGGTGAGCGTGCAGTCTCCAGGCAGAATGTGAGTCAGAATGCCTTCACGTCGCTATGATACCCCCCTCTCCTAGCACCACCCCCAGTGGACGGCATCCACGGGGAGAGGGAGGAGGGGGATGGGGGTGTGGCGGCTGGAGGAGAGCGCGTGGTCCTGCATACATTGTGGGGCACTGGGTAGCGACGGCCACATTAGCCGATTATCGTCTGTGCATCGTTTTCTTTGGGAGCGGAGGCGCGTGTCATGTCAGTCAGACACGGAACAGTGTACCTGCGCTAGTTTGGCTCTCATACCTGCACGTTCATTCAATCTTTTCTATATATAGCTCTCTCTCTCTCTCTCTCTCTACATCTCTCTCTACATCTCTCTCTACATCTCTGTGGCTCTGTTCCTCACTCGCTGTCAAACACTCATACATGGCTTGTATTTCCTTCTTGGGTCACCTTGCCTTGCAACAAATGTTTGAAAGTGTAACCGTGTTCAATCCAGCCTGGCTATTTTTAGCTGACAAATAATATTAAAAGTAAATGGTAGCATCTTGGGCGGCTAATACGCAGGCTTTGCTTGCCGTAAACGCAAAGACGCAGAAGATGAAATATGTTTTATGTTCGATTGTCTGATTTTGGATTTCGGCATCGCCACCGTCGGACAGTGTTAAATAAATAGCAGTCATTGAAATTGGCCGCGGCAAACTATACATGGTTGTCAAATCAAATATCACCCGCCTGCCACCGGTGTGGCAATAAAATGAACTTGACTTTTGGACGTAGACGTATACTTTGGGGAATGTATTGGGACAATGGCGCCAATAGACGATGAAATGGTTGCACACAGGGTGATGAGATGAGATACTTTATTTCGTCACACATACATACATGTACAGTGAAATTCTTCCTCCCCATTTAACCCATCCCTGGGGGAGCGGTGGGTAGCCGCAGCGCCGGGGGGCCAACTCCAGATCGTGACCCAGTGCCTTGGCCAGGGGCACTGACTGGAGCAGGTTAACTAGAACATGTTTTTGGTGGTGGGGGAAACCGGAGTGCCCGGAGGAAACCCACGCAGACACGGGGAGAACATGTAAACTCCACACAGAAAGGACCTGTTGGGATTCGAACCCAGGACCTTCTAGCTGTGAGGCAGCAATGCTAAGCGTGCCGTGCGGGCGGTGAATGCGTGTCAATGCGAGCCTCGTCTTGCATGGTGAAAATGTGCTCCATCAGCCGCAAAATGCAGAGGGTCTTTACGCCACGGCATTGGTGCACGGCTTGGGGGAAACAATTCTCTAAACTAGTTACGAAAACCCCCTAGTGGAATATATTCTCACGTGATTAGAATCTATAGTGTACTTGCTTACTTAGGCCATAACATCCCTTTCGGGACATAGGCCATTGATGATGAGTTTCCACCCTCGTCTGTCCTGGGCCGTGTTCTCGAGTTGCTTCCACGGCGATCCCTGTTTCTTTACATCCAGCTCTGTGCTCCTTCTCAGTTGTTCTTGGGTCTCCCTCTTCTTTTACCTTGTGGGTCCATGTTAATGCCTGTTTAGTTATAGCCGTGTTGTTTTTCCTCAGGGTATGTCTGATCCAGCTCCACTTTCTCCTCATGAGCTGTTGCTCTATTGTTGATGTTGCTGATGCGTTCGGGCCAGAAGATCCCGAGGATTGCAGTGGTTGATGAAGGTCTGCAGCTTATTTGTGATGTGTTTGGTGGTCCTCCAGGTTTCTGATCCATATAGCAGCACTTGACATTGGAGTTGAAGATTCTGAGCTAGTTTTCCAGGCCTTGTTTAAAATGTTGAATGCTCTTCGTGCTTCCCCTATTCTTGATTTGACATCTATTTAGGGTGTAAACAAAGGTAATTTACCAGTCCCCCATTCTGCTGTGGCCAACCAGAAGTCGCTCTTCTACGGGCCTGTAAACATGGTTTTTGTTGTGTCAATCTGACATAAGCATATATGTGCGTTTTGTCATCCGATCACTATTTTTTTGTATTTTATGTTTGCACAATTTATTTAGTAGTAAATCACATTTTTAAACGATACATCAATTTCACCCCATAACCACTTTAAGTGGCTTTCTATTAAAAAAATGTAAAGTGGCATTGTATTTAATATCAAGAACCCCTGCACGCTAATGTGTTGGAACGATAGAATCAAAGGCTTTAACATTATTTTATTTCACAAGTGCACAAACCTCAGCTTTGCATCATACATGTTTGCAAGAATGTTGCTATGCAGGCAGGTTGTTGCCATAATTACTTGCCAAATGTAATCTGATCACTTCACTCCTGAACTAACTGTTAGATCATTGAGTACTTTATTTTAAAATGCACTTTATTATTATTTTTTTTTACTTCATTTCAGTAGCTGTCATGACAATACGATAAATGCTAACAAGGTCTATGCATGAATGACTGATCTAATTATCCTTTGAGCAAAATAAGGGGTTTCCATTACTAGTTGCATTTGCACTAGGACCACACTAGCACGCTAGTTATGAGTAAAAGCTGTTATGCCGTATAACTTGCAACATATTTGGTGGACCTTCAAACATCAGTGCACATTGCATGGAATGGTTGACCTTGAAAGGGTTAAATGCCATCTTGCTAGCTAACACATCCTATTGCCTACTTGCCTAGCAAAACGGAAATAGGCTAATGGTTAATCAATCAAAACATGCCGATAATCCAATATTACAGGAACCTGGAGAGAAGTGTGACCTAAGCATGCAGTGATTTGCTAGTCATTATTGAGTAAGCAGTTAATGATATTGATCAGCGTTACATTTTAATGTTCAATACTCATATACCCCGAGTAACACCACTGTAGAGCTGCACGATAAATCGTTTTGAATCGAAATCTGATTTATTTGTTGAGACGATGGCAAATACAGTCAAATGGATTTTCCCATCACCCAGCGTATTTACGGTAGCGCCTCATGTTTTCCCCTCGGACACGCCCCCCTTCTTCATACACACAAGTTGCTTCAGGGCATGGGACTTTAGAACAGTGCTGTCTACGTCGTTCGAGGAGTTCGCCAGCGAGTTAACAGTTGCACTCAAAATACACCTACAATGTTGCACTGCATTCATCTATTTTAAGAAGAAACAAATGCTGATCTGTGATGTGAACTCATCCATTTATCTTTTAACGAATGCTTGTTTTTACATTTTGTACCTTAATATATTTCACTCCGTTTGTAATTGAGTAGTTGAACTGTGTCTGCACGTCTAAAAGCGAGAGTAGAAAACGGTGTCCCCTGCCGGCAATTCATGGTCATTGCAGGACGCATCTTACAAACTAGAAACAAGCGTTTATATATAAAAATAAATAAATAAATTGAAATGTAATCTAAAATCGTAATTTGGACGGGTTAATCGACGATTTCCATTTTTTCGAACATCGTGCAGCTCTACCCCACTGATTTTTATTTTTTAATTTCTCTCAACACGGAAAACGGGACATAATTACTTAAAGGTCCTACAATGTGAAATTGATTCATTGTTCAGATAAATATTTTCTTTTCTTTGAAAACATTGACATTTTCAGACTGCAGGCAGCTGAGGTAACTATGGGAATAATATCAAAGTTGATGGACGCATATCTTACAAAGGAAACAGAATTAACTAACTAATCTAACTATTCTGTAATATTTGTGGCAACACACATGTCCCATTTACCTGTCTACTGTCTCTCTTTTTGACTGTCGCACTGGCAACATGTGTACTTGTGTGTGTATAAGGAATGTGTTTACACTTTGAATGTGAGCACTGAGCAGCAACCAAAACGTAGGAAAGAATTCCTATCACATTGTGAAATGGCAATAAATTATTTGAATCTTGACAAGACTCGGGCGTAGCATGTGCAGGCACCCTGTCAAATAGGTGAGCTACACGTGCAGGTTCAAAGGGCTCCAAAATGTATGTTTGTAGGGTGAATACGCAACATTTTGATGGATGCCTTCAAGTGTGTCACCTTTGGATACAGAGTTTTGTGTGTGAATTAACAATAGTTTGCTGCCGGCTAGTAGTCTCTGATGTCGCAGCCTTCTCCTATCATCAGAGTTTTAGCACTTTCTCTTTTGAGAATTCATTTAAAAACTGCATCGAGTTTTTGAGAGAAAATCAGATATATAATATGAAGAATGAATCAATTCCACATACATTCATTCACATACATGAGCTTGTAGGAATAGAACTTAATTTGTATGCATTTTTAAAAACTTTGCAGGCAAAATCGTCAATGCCAGTCCAGCAAAGCAAAATCAAACGTTTACATATCTGATGCCCAAGGTCGCTGGCACAAGAAATTGCTTGTCACATGACCCTTTGGTGTTGAGATGCACCAAATCAAATGTCATTGTTCTTTCTTGGGGTGTGGAGCTTGAACTTCGTCTCATAATGGTCTAAAAGATCTAAAAATGATTGCTGCACGAACCCAACCCAGAATTAATTTGTATGTTGAATTTTGAAATCCCTACTTTGAAGCACCTTTTATCAGTGGAAGAAGTGGATGCTAGCGAGCATCTCTGCAGACTGTGGAGATGGAAGTAGACCAATGCGGTGAAATATGGAATAAGGGAATGTTGAAGAAGCTGCTAAATATAGACTAGCTTCAGTTGACGTCTTGGTGGCCTCGCGAAGGAGGGCGGGGCCAGCCAGCAAGGAACAAGAAATTCACAAAATGCCCTGAATTTAAAGATGTGAACTAGGGCTGCAATTAACTATGATTTTGATCGATTTAATCTGCCATTTTTACTGACGCTTAAAGGCGAGACTGGTGAAAAATATACTCTTAAATACCAGCCATAGACTACATAGAGAATACAGGCTTCTGCCGGCGGGTTGACGTAGTGAAGTACCACCTTTTTAAGAAGGTCAGATTAAACAAGTCCTTTGTTTACCAATCGATTGTGATTATAAACAAGGAGCTAAAGAAATGATTGGCTTGTGAACAAGTGGTCTGACTTTGTGTCTCCATGTATGTACATCAGAGATGTACACGAGTCCCGACCTCACCAGTCCGAGTCGAGTCCGATTCTTTAGGGTACGAGTGCAAGTCGAGTCTCGAGCCATTTTTAAAGATGTATTGGTGCCCGCTAGGGGGAACCTTCCGGTTGGGGTTACGTTCCGGGCCAACTTTTTTGTTGGTGCACTTGCCTACCGGTTGAGCCAGAAGTAAACGACCCATTCATTCCTCCTCAAGATATCACAAGTTGGTGGCGGTAGGCAGAATGATTATCCATGGATGGATGGAAAGGAAGCGGAAAATAATGGATGTTTTTTAAAGCCGAAAAGACTCGTCAAATACTCGTCGAGAGTCATTGACCCATTCCCGAGTTGAGTCCGAATCTTTAGGGCGCGAGTCCGAGTCGAGTCCTGTTTTTGGTGACTCGAGTGACTCGTGAGTCGAATCTTTTGACTCTAGTCTGCTTCTCTGTACATGTCTGTTTTCAATTTGTCATGACAGTGTTGATGTTTTTGTTTGTATGTTTTTGTTTGATGTGTGTGTGTACTTCTGTTTACTTTCCCTTTACAATTGGAATGATTATTTATTATGATTGTCAAACATGAATTATTAAAAGTTTGCAATGTTAATATTGCAAACTTTTTGCTGTTTCATTATTGCTAACCTTTCTATTTTTTAAATATTTGCATGGAACGGCCTATTCTGCCATGCTTTATATTTATTTTTTCAATCTATTTTTTTCTTTTTGATTCATGAAGATGGCAAGTGAGCTTGGGTGAAATGTATGATTATGCCTTAACAGTATTCAGTATCCAAGTGAATGGGCAGGGCCATGGCACTGGGAACAATATGTATTCAACACTTTTGAGTGAAGAACCAACAAGGAAATTCATTGATTCATCAAATTAGTTTATTAATAATCAATTTATCATCAATTAACCTTTGTTAAACAGTGCGAACTGTGATGGCTCAAAATGTTGACAAAACCATGTCCAATATGGAGATTAGGTGTGCCGATTTTGAAAATTTCCCATCGTAATCATTGCGGCCCCAAAAACCGCGAGTGACTATTTGATCGCGCCACTTTTGAGATTTTGACGGTGTCACGATTTCTCAAAAATACGTACAATGTCAAATCGTGATTTGTGACGGCCAAAAATCTTGATCGCTAATGGATAGTTGCACTCGTAAGAACACATGAATTTAAAATGTAATACATGTTACCCCTGGCCTATTCATCACTTCCAGAGGCTTATTATCACTAGCTTGTTTGATGAAATGACACCTTGAT
>OMKY01256025.1:0-10025 GCA_900302395.1 Bregmaceros cantori
CTAAAGCCAAGTTAATGTAACGAGTAGCGAATTGTACTCCAAAAGTAAAACAGTCCATCTCTGCTCCCCAGCGGCCCAGCCCCTCTAATTCATAGGCGCTGGTGGTGGTGGTAGGGGGCGGGTCTGTTTTCGGACTGCACGTTGAAGCTCTTCTTCGTTTAAACAAAAAATGCTGTTTCAACCTAATACATTCTATTATTTTGTTAATTTATTATTTTTCTTTATTTTAGCTCCAAACATGACTATTACATTTTTTTGGGAGATTTTGTACCGTTCTAAAATGTTTTTTATTTATTTAGAGGCACAATATCATAAATTTGACAATTCCATATTCAGCATGTCACCCCGCCTTTAAGTAACATTTTCAAGTATCTGTACTTTTAGAAGTACTGTTTTTCTGTGATTACTTTTTACTTGTACTGAGTACATTTGTAACAAAAATATCAGTACTCTTACTCCTTACTTTTATCAAAACAGACTCGTTACTTTTTCTCTTTTTTGCGCACTGACAGGGTAGAATAACTTGTATAATATGAGTCAATAGGGGGCGCTGATGCACAGACTACAGTCCCAGTTAGTAAGTTAATAAGTGGTTTTCATTTAGTCCCGAGAAATACGCTAAATTAGGCTCGGTTGTTAGTAATGTATTCAAACAATGACATTGACAAACTATTATTGAAAAAACATTTTATTTTAGTACTTTGTACTTTAATCTTTCGAAAATAATTCTGAGTACATTTTAGAGCCTGTTCTTTTTACTTTCGAAAATAATTTTTGAGTATATTTCTCAGCCTGTACTCTTTACTTTACTCAAGTAGATATTTGGATCAGTACTTTGTAGTCTTACTCGAGTTGTTTTTTTTTACTCTTATTCAAGTATTTTACTCTTACTCAAGTAGAGAAATCGTCGTGCTTTTGCCATCTGTACAGGTGAGAATAAAACTAGAAAACCACTCCTACCATTAAAGTAAATTTGAAATCACTATCACGACCAGAAATTACACACGTCGTCAATTTTTACCAACTTCTAATTTATATTTTGAATTTGTAACTGGGATAACACTGTGGTGACATGCTGAATTTGAATATAAATCTCATTTAGTGTCGACATTCAGACCGACTTCCTTTCTGGCCAACGACCACCGTCACCTAAATCAAGGGCGTGCACGCCCCCGTCAGCGTGCCAGCGAATCGTAATCAACTTCTGTGTTTGAACGTGAAAATGTGACCTAAGTCATTGGGTCTTTGCACTCACACGACGGTGATGACGTCCGTTAGTTTTATTGATAGCGGGCACGCGCATTTTTTCCGGCTTGCATGGTAACTTCCACAATAAACCCAAACCCTCATGGATCACACTACCCCAATCAGAGATGGCAAAAGTACCGGGATTTCTTACTTGAGTAAGAGTAAAATACATTTGTAAAAAAAAACAACAACAACAACTCAAGTAAGACTACAAAGTACTGATCCAAATATCTACTCAAGTAAAGTAGAAAGTACAGGCTGAGAATTGCACTCCAAAAAGTATTTTTGAAGGTAAAAAGTACATGCTCTAAAATGTACTCAAAAGTATTTTTGAAAGTATAAAGTACAAAACCTAAATTTGCCTCAACACTTTACAGGCGATATATATACATTTTTGAGGGGCACACCCCGAGACTAAATGAAAACAACGTATTAACTGCTACTGTACTCAGTGCATTACCGAGTACCGCCCCCTACTGACTCGTTCACGCAATACATGTAGTCCTACCATGTTGCAGAAAAAAAGAAAACAGGAACGATCCTGTTTTGGGAAAAGTAAGCAGTAGAATTACTGATACTTTTGTTTAAAATCTACTGAGTAGAAGTAAAAAAATACTCACATAAAAAAATACTTCTAAGGGTACAGATACTTGAAAATTCTACTTAAGTATTTGTACTTCGTTACTTGCCATCTCTGACCCCAATGCTCTAATGGTTAAAAACTGGGGGCGCGCGGTGGCGGAGCGGGTAGAGAGCGCCTCCCCCAGACCATAGGTCGAGCAGTGCCGCAGGTTCAAATCTCCTGTCCGGCTTTTCTGCAATGCCTCCCCCCGACTCTTCATCCCAGTTTCCCATTTAATCCTGTCACTATCTCTCTCAATAAAGAATGAAAAACGGCACTTGCGCCCAAGAAATAATTGGTTAAAATGGTTAAAAACTGACCTAATTGCAACGTCATGGAACGATGTCTAAAGGACACATGGTGAATGCAGTGCTAAAATGATTACTCGATTACGCGACTACAAAAAAAATACCAGACTGCAAATGTTTTGACATGATTAATCAAAGAAAAGCGTTTAAAGTTGAGTATTTTTATTCAGCATACTACTATACAGCTGCTGCTTCTGGTATCTATTACAAAATATTAGTCAACACCAATACCATTTTTTATGCCTTTTTTGATTTTTATTTAAAAACAACAACAACAACAACACACAATTAAAAAAAACTATGTTTATATTATGCAAACCATTTAAAATGTGTGTTTCTTTTTAAAAAAAAGTAAGTTATTTTTTGGGCGCAAGCACCGTTCTTCATTCTTTATTGAGAGACATGGTGACAGGATTAAATCGGAAACTGGGAGGAAGAGTTGGGGGAGACATTGCAGAAAAGCCGGACAGGGGATTTAAACCTGCGGCACTGCTCAACCTATGGAATGGGGGATACACTCTCTAACCGCTCCACCACCGCGTGCCCCCCAAATGTGTTATTTTTAAAAATAATTCTGTTTTCTTTTGGTATGTGCTGAGCATCTGAGCTGAGCAACACATGTTAAAACATTACAAAGGCATTGGAGTGCGTTGGATGGACAATTCACAAACTTACAGATCACATAGAAATAAAGACTTCACTCTAACCAATAACAGTGATAATAAATAGTAGAAGGTACAAGAAGTAGAGAGAGGTGTTGTGCGGTTATAGAGCGCATCCCTCAGACCCTTCATCCCAGTTTCTGATTTAATCCTGTCACTATCTCTCACTAAAGAATGAAAAAAACATTACTTGCGCCCAAGAAATAATGTAAAAAAAAGGAGAAGTAGAGGGAGACAAACCAAACGATGGTGCAACAATTTTGAATGGTTAGGACCCAAAACTGGATCGAGAAGGATCATCCATGTTGGTGCACAGTCTGCTACACGAGGTGATTGAGGAATATGATGACATGCTTGTTAACCTCTCCCTAACCCCCGCTAACCTAATCTATCCTAAGGGGGGTGCGGTGGAAGATGGCTTATAGAGCACGCCCCCCCCCCAGACCATAGGTCGAGCAGTGCCCACTCTGGATTTTCTACAATGTCTCCCCCGGACCCTTCATCCCAGTTTCCGATTTCATCATGTCACTATCTCTCTCAATAAAGAATGAAAAGAAACAGCGCTTGCACCCAAAAAATAACATTAAAAATCCAGCTTTAGAATTTTTCTTTTCTTTATTATAACCTGTGCTGACTGTGCAGAGCAGCTTATGTTTTCGGTCACAGTGAAAGTTGAGCACGGATCTCAATGACATTTTGTAGAGTTGTTGGAAATGACACACGGAACAAGTAAGTAACATAATAGACGTTCGGGGCGTACTTCCGGTCTCTGAATGTCACTTCAGGTGTCATTTACTTGCCGTGTATTTGGCTATTTTTCAAACGTGTCTATTCGTTGGGAGCACACACCTACAGGTTTATTTAAACATTGTGGTGGTAGCTTGCGGTGTGCTATTCCTCACCCAAATGTTATTGTGCGGATCTGTGACCCACAAACGTATGATTTAATAATCAGTGCAACTCGTTCGATTTTCTCATTCCTTTTGGAAGTACTAGTAGAAGCAGCCAGCCTATTGGTCCAGAAGAACATGTGACCACTCGGTGAGTAACTTCAAGTAGGATTTTGACTGTATTTCATCAATATTTATTTATACAAAAAGGTTAACGAAGCAAGGACAGTAATGTGAAACTGATCACAGACCGACATCTAGTGGTCGGATTTTGAACTAGTGTGCGTTTGTGTCTTTTTGTGTCCATGTAACGCGGCCTTCTACCAGACATACATACTGTAACGAAAGGCTGTCCCCTCGTGGAGGAGCTGGGAATAGAGGAACTTACATCGGCAATAGCTGAACTCAGCCATTGGCAAGATTCGTTCGGACTCTATTTAAGGGCCGCGCTGGTACATGCTGAGACACCAACGGTGTCAGACCAGCATGCTGGTGCATCTCATTAAAATACATATAGGCACCGGAAGTGACCTGCAGAAGCGCCGGACAAATTGACTCCCCCCAGTGTTTCGCACGTAAACTCTATGTTTTGCCATCAGTGACACCATGGCCTGGGCGCAGGTTTGCACTCTCTGAGTGCTTCTAGTTTTTCTATGGCTCCGGCCTTTAGGTGAATGACAACCAAGACGCGGCTCTGCGCATGAGCGACAGGAAGTCTGTTTTGATTCGTACGAACGCAGCGTCCGCCCGTCCGTCGAGAACGCGCAGAGTCAGTGTGCGCGTCCCCGGCGCAGAAGGCGACTGCGGGGAAAACAAGTAAGACGGCTCGGGGACGCGCTCAGCTCGGGGACGCGCTCACCGCCAACTGCACCGCCGATCTCTGCGGAGGCTCCGGCGTTCCATCCGTGCGGAGGATCACCCCGGCCCGGGGACACAAGGGTGAGTAGCTCGGTGGTCTAGCGGGGCCTGCTTCGGCCCCGTGGCCCGGGGAGCGCGGTGCTAACCCGGGGCCGTTGGAATGAACGCGCCGTCGCATTTCTCCCCTCCCAGCGCCTAGTTCCACTCTCAAAATGGCGGACAGGCCGCCCGGAGGAGCCGCTGCTGGCGGAGACCCGGGAAGTTTTCTCCCCGGGTGAAGAGGGTCGTGGGGCCGCGGGGGGTGCCAGCACGGCACGCCGAGGTCGTAGATGCGGTCTGGCCAGGGGTCGACAGCTTCGCGCTGAGGCGACTCGGGAGACAGACGTCCATCCCGAGGAGTGGACGGCAGTGCGGGAGTGGTTCGGGGAGTGGAGCCCCGGGAACGACCCGCCATTCCGAACGTTGTGTTTTAGTGGTTTTTGTTCGGTGTATGGTTTGAGTTTTTTTCGGTTCCGTTTGGTTTGCGGTTCTGGTTCGCTATGGCGTTGTTTTCGGGGTTGTGGTGTTCCCTAACACCTTTCGGAATGGTGGGCTGTAACCGAAGCTCCATACTTGGCGGAGCTAGCCCGACATGCTACCCCGCTAGTAGCGGCTGAGACACCGCCTGGTGGTGTGTGGTCCTCCACACACTCACCGCCTGCTGGGCGTTTTCCACGCGGTGTGTATTGATATATTCTGGGTTTAATCCCGGTCAGAGATCAGATCTCCACGGCGTTGGCCGTCACATCCGTCCCATCGTCATTGTGGTTACGGGCTGGGGTTCCGACTAGCAAGGGTTATTAGTCGGAACCACAATGCAGGCTTGGAGGTGCAAGTACCCGCAGCAGCAGCAGCACTGCCCTGCCTGGCAGGTACCTGGATCTGGACAGGTGTATCTTGGCAGGTGGATGGGCAGCAAGACACCTGTCATTGGTACTACTGACGGTTCTGGGTGGGGAGCTAATCCAGAATTTTTATTGATTCGTTTATTTTAACAGCAACAATGCAAGCGCGCAATCAACATGTCAAAAACGTGTAAATGACGGTGTGGTAGACACAGCCCCACTAACATGAATGGGGTCGCGTTAGGTGCGGTGTCCATAACCACTCGGCCAACGCGGACCCCAGATATATTATTTTGACATGAATGTAAGTCAGAGTAGAATAGGCAGCACCACGTTATCGGTTCATGGCATCGCCAATGATTGACGAGTACAAGTACATAAGTATCGGGGCCGATACCCGATATCGGTATCGGTGCATCCCTATTGACTGCTGATTGGATTTTTCCTTCAGCCATTTCTTGATGTTCAATTTGAAGTTTGGTTGGTTGTCTAGGAATTTAAACATTTTTTTTCAATTCAGGATTTTGACGACATTGAATTGTTTACCGGAAGAGAAGACGTATGTAATCCTTCACTCCCGGGAAATGTTAGATTACATATTGTAATGTGATGAGGAAAAAAACGTTATATTTTTTGGGCGCAAGCACCATTTTACATTTCTATTGACGGGTTTACTGTGAGAGAGCGGGGAGGCAGAGCTGCAGGATACTTGTGCCAGAGACATCGATCTCACGATGGCTGCGTGCACTGTGGGACTAAGCCACAGCCACAAGAGTGTATGGGGGCTAGCCCCATGTGTAACGTAGAATACACGTTTTAATCTGATATGTAATGTTACATCATGTAGTCAGTTGCTACCCAAAGCTCCATACCACCCCTACTACCTTTCAGTGTTTGTGCATTATTATGTTGGACAAGACTGATCTACTCCTATTCGGCTGTATAATAACATTAGAGCTGCAATCGATTAATCGATGATAATCGGTTATTGAAATAATCACCAACTAATTTGATAATCAATTAATCGACAGCAATTAATCGTTTCATGGTTTGACCTATTCTTTGCTCAAACGTGTTGAATATATGTTGTTCCCAATGCAATTTTTCCAGTGTCAAGGACCCAATACAATAAAGACAACACATAAGCTTGTGCGAAAGCCCAATATGTTATAATTTAGCCCGTAAGAGTAGGCTCTTTCATGCTATTACCATAAAATGGAGATAGCGAAACAGCCAAAAGTTTGTAATATAAATTGCAAACTTTTAATGTTTCATAATCATAATTAATGCTAATAATCGTTCCGATGTTAAAGGTAAAATAAAGCGATTCATCGCCAGTAAAAACGGCTGATTAATCGATTATCAGAATAATTGTTAGTTGCCGCCCTAATAACATACCATCAAGTCGTTATCACGCTCCAGTCAGAGCCTCTCTGCCTGCTGGTCTCGATCAAAGGTGGTTTTATCAGCTGAAATATTTATCATTGGCTCGTTGACCGCTGTCATCTAATATGTTGTGGCTTGTTGTGCACGTGTGGCGGTTTGTGTTCCTGAGACTCTTTTGGGAGCATCTGCTGTGTGTCAGATGATACGCGCCCGTGTGGCTTTTGCATCAACGATTTTTAAAAAATATAGATCATAAGGCAATAATCGATTAATCGTCCATTGGATTTACGTTATTCGTAGTGACCGACCAATATTTTTTTGCCCGATACCGAGTAGTACATTTTAAAGCTGTCAAAGAAAGTGAAAACCTGAAACAAAACATTCTGTCAGTCAATTGTCAACCAGCTTGTTAACAGGGCTGGGAAGAAGTTACACTGTAGTCATTTCCATGGCATCGTCATTTAGATCAGGGTGAGTCTTTTTCAGGTGATGCTGCATACCTCTGGTGTTCTTTTAGGTTTATTAGACAACTGGCTCATGGAAAGTATATGGATAGTGGCACTCACACACCACAATTAAATGTCATGTTGTTTTCATTTGCTTTTATAAGTAAGGGACAGTTTGAGGCAAATGTCTAAATGACAAATTTTAACCATGCGTGCAAGTAATGGCAATAATATTTAGAGGTGCTCCGATCCTCAGATCGGTGATCGGGGGCCGATCAGACTTCTTTCCAAGGACCAGGACTCGAGGATTTTGTCCCGATCAGGTTCAGTAAATAAGTCGGGGAGCCAAATTACTGTTTATTTACTTTGACTATTAATGAAATTGACAGTTGTGTCAAATAGGTTGGGTACTACCACTTTTTGCAGGATCAGGACTCTGTACCAGGACTCTGTATTGGGGATCAGGACTCTGTATCGGGATTCGGCACCGGAGATCGGGATCGGCCAATCCTTAAAATCAAAGGATCGGGAACAGATCGGGAGCAAAAAAAACGTGATCTGTGCACCCCTAATAATATTGCAGATTCCTCCATATCGGCAGGGAAATTCACCGATACCGATATGGGAAAATGCCTTATATCTGGCGATACATCAATCGGTGACCGATTTATCGATCTAGCTCTAGTTCTTTGTTATGGTCATTACCCTAGAAACATTATTGGGGATTCAGATGACCTTTCTGTGCTATATAACGCATGTTTTTCTCAACCAAGGTTACTTATTGTATCCCCGAAATGCGGCGCGTTCGGGATGTAATGATGCGCCCCCGCATCCGCCGTAGCAGATCTCTGGTGTTAACACGATAACTTTCGAGTGGAAGGATTTGTCCCCGATGTGTTGTTGGTGTTAATACTCTGCGGTAGGTTCATGAACCGATTCGATTGAGGATTGAAATCGGAATATTTTGCCCGGAGGATTTGAAAAAAAAAAAAAATCTGAATTTCCTTTTTGGTTATTGTAGTGTATTGATGAAGGGCTGGTTGATTTCTCATTTTATTTCATTTTATTACAGCGCATGAATAATTTGGTTTAAGTTATATTGTCCAAAAAGAATGTTATCAAAAAATTAAGTTATTAATCTCAAGCCCGAGGTTCTCCTTTGTCTTTGTTCCAAACTGCGACACAGTTTGCACCATTTTAAATAAAACAAAACATTTTGAATGTTGAAATTCTAGATTTTGAGTCAATCACCTTGTCCTCATTGATCATGAGCGATCGGCGATATTGGCGCATCAAAAGTGTTGCTGTTGCTGTCTACTCAAACAACTTAGAGTTACACCCCTAAATGCCTGATGGGTTCACCAGAGAACTCCATCGAGCAGTGGAATAAGTGCAGGCGCCCACCTTCATTGAATGATTTTGATAAGTGCAGTCATTGAGGGATTTCTGTTGTGTCCACACAAATAAATCAACCACACGTACAAATTGGCGTGTCGGTCCATAGACGCTGTCAGTCAGGGCGGGTGCGCACAATATCGCTACCGCTTCGCTTCCGGCCGATTTCAATTGTTGAATTTGTTGTCGATTTAATTTCGGATGGTCAACAATTAGTCGGCCAATCGTTGCACCCTAAATGACAAGCGTTTTTAACCTGGAACCAGGGCTTTGAACCAAGCGTTTCGTTCTGAACAGAAACAGAATTATAACGTTTCTGGTTATGTGTTCCACCAATAAATTGACGTTCCTGAACCGGTTAGAACAAAAAAATATTGTTCCCGGAACGGTTAATTTCGTTCCTGTCAGCTGTTTGATGCTATGTAATATTTGTTGCGGCGAACCCAAAGCGACTCGCTACAGAGGCCCGCTGGTAGCGCTCTCCAGCCGAGGTCTCGTTGCGTGTCGGGGCGAACCCACAACAACACGCTGCAGAGAGTCCCGCAACGATTCCTACTTCACTGCTGCATCGTAGATTTTATAAATACTCTTGTTTTATTTTTGAAGTTATCCCCAAGTGCACTCTTTTGAGGAACGAAATAAAACCGTTATTAACCGGTTACCATTATTTTTAAATAAGTGTTCCTGTTCCGGAACATACAAAATAACGTTTCCGGTTTCGTTTCCGTTCCCTGGAAAATACAAAAAGTTCCCGGTTTTTGTTCCTTCAACCGGTTCAAAGCCCTACCTGGAACTGGAGGTTTTCTAGCAGTCAGATCTCAAGAGAGGAGAATGACGGAATGGGCCACCAGATCGTTGCCAGGCTATGTGGGTCTGATTACATCACATCGGTCCGTTAAGCTGAAAGTGTCACAAGCGAACCAGTCAACCAACCGGTCCGTGTGAGCTAGTTTTTCATTTAAAGGAACATTTGAGGAATAAAAATGACCACTACACAATCATAATTTAAATCATTATGAATCAATGATAAACAACTGAATTGTATAGCACCTTTTTAGAGAAATACATAATTTTATTTAAAATGAAATTAAATCTAACTAAGAATGTACTCCAAGGAATGAGTAAAACAACATTTGTTATAGCATAAAGGCAATAGTATGAACTTTGCTTAGGCGGGTCTACAAATGTACTAAGTAAAAATTCAATATTAATTTATTAATAATCATGACTAATTTTTCATAATCATTGGGGTCAAATCAAGATTTGGTTAATTGTGATCCGTCGCTTGGAGGAGTGTTTATCTCCCTCCACTAATGTGACCTGGGA
>OMKY01256027.1:14094-24691 GCA_900302395.1 Bregmaceros cantori
AGATGGGTAAATTCTCAGACCACATAGAAATAAAACAACTCTACACTGATGCCACTCAAACCAATTAATCCCAAACCAGCCTTAAAATGCCAAGGGAGTAGAAGTTAGCCTGGCGAGCCAGAACCAACGCATCGTCAACGCATCGCACATCGCCAGAGCCTGGGGGGCACCAAATCTTTTTTTTGCGTTAAATAACTGAAAGCAACTTTTACTCATTTTACTCATTGCATTTTAAAAAAAGTAATTTTGTACTTTTACTTGAGTACATTTTGAGATGGGTAATTTTACTTTTACTCAGAGTACAATTTAAGCAAAGTAAAGATACTTTTACTCAATTACAATTTTTCAGTACTCTTTCCACCTCTGTACATAGGTGAACAAATCACCTCAAAAGGTATTTTAATTCTCCATTTGTTTTTATCTTATTCTCCTGTTTATCCCCTCACTCTCACCCACCACACATCACCTTTTAGTGAGACACAAATCTTCACATTGCTGAATTCTTACTGTGCGTGGAAACCCAATACGACCTGGCGTATTCTCGCTACCAGACGATATGAAAAGTTAATGAATGAATGAATGAATGAAGTGAAGTTTATTTCGAATATTATTATTAGCACTCACACACAAAATACAAAAATAAATGAAATTAATTACAAATAAGGAAACACAATAATACAATCTGAAAATAAAAATGAAATAATACAATCTGAAAATAAAAATGAAAATAAAATAAAAATGATGATGAACTAAATATTCGAAAAGGAGTGAGAAGAAGTAAAACTTATTACTCCCACCCCTTGTCTAGTATAAGCAGCATTTGAATCTAACTACATACACATATATGCTATGCTGCATACACTTTCATTAATTTATAATATATATATATAATTATACTCCCATATACACATATTTATACACGTCTATAATTGTATTCTATATTAATACAAATTTATACAAATTCTTTATCCATATTTGGCTTTTGAAATAATCGGGTAGTTGCAGCCAGGGCTCCGAACCGGTTCAAGGAACAAAAACGAATACCGAAAACGAATAGAATTTCGCTGAATTTTTCAGGTAGCAGAAATGGAAACGAAAAAAGGTTTCTTAAACATATCTTCTGTCTGGGAGACTATTTCCGGTTGTGCATAACCGGTTGTGTGGTTGTGAGGCTCCATCTTGTGGACAGACGAAGAAGCTAACGCAATGGCGTTTTAAACCCGGTTTCACGTTAATACAGTTGCACTGAAGTTTGAATGTCCACCAAATATATTTTCTATAAACTATATGTAAACTCAACATAAGAACGAACAAAATCTTTGCGTTCCGAACCGATTCAGGACCAATATTTTGGAGGCGGAACGGTTCAGAGAACGAAAACCTTAAACGTAGGCCTAACTGAACTGTTTGGAACGGAACGTTTTAAAAATAATTCCGTTTTCAAGCCCTGGTTGCAGCACTGTCAAATTAGTTTCCGATTGATTCAGTAATCGATTATCATCGATTTCATCGATTGCAGCTTTAGCCCAAAAACGACAACAACATGTTTTAAATCCTCAGAGGTTCTCTAGCTTGACCATTTCAAAATGATACATCGTTTTCAAATTCCATTAGTCCTGCTCTGTTCTGTGTCGTTAACATTAACTTTTAATATCTTACCCGAGCAATGCCCCATGTTAATGGCCTTGGAATGTCTTGTAAAGTTTAATTAACTGTAACCTCGCATGCATCGAGAGGTTACACTTATGTTATAGCTATTAAAAGGAAATACCAAACTAGTGTCGCTTCATAATCCGGTGGCATCCATAGAAGACACATTAAATCTTCAATATGTTACATTCATACATACATTACAATATGCTCATTTTGATGCTAAAACACGCCTGTTACTTCTGACTAGGGCTGCATCCATCATCTTTTTTTTTTCCTCCAGATACGATCCCGATCCTTTGACTTTTAACAATCGGCTGATCCCGATCTCCGGTACAGAGTCCCGATCCCCGATACCAAGTCCCGACAGAGATCTGATCCTGCAAAACTTAGTAGTACCCAAACATTTGGGCACAATTGTCAATTTCAATAATAGTCAAATCGGGATCAAAATCACGAGTCCCGATCCTTGGAAAACAGTCTGATGGGCCTCCGATCACCAATCTGATGATCGGATCGTTGCATCTCTTCTTTTGACCCCAATCCCTTGACTCAATTTGTCACAACTATAGATTTTGACATTATTTAGAAATGTGATTTTCCTTCTTTCCAATCTGATGTCAATTTCACATCCACTTGTCGTCAAAACACATAAATCACAGAGATGACAATCAGAGAAGGTCAAAAGTACTTTTTTTTTACTATTATTTACTTGAGTACTGGTAAAAAAAGGAAAGAAAATAATGTGTTAATGTGTAAACTAACGAGCCTTCTTAAGGAAATGTAAGGGGCAGAAAGACTAGTTGACTCCGCTCAGTGTTTCGTCTACATAAGCAATCAGGAAGTTGATTGTCCGCCCCTGACTGTAGTTCTCACAGCGCCATGAGTCACAGCCACATAGGGGAGCGTTCAACATCATTTAACTACTGCGTCATTGGGCTGTAGTAGCATTGCTGTTTGCTTGTATAGACAAGTTTACCCGCGAAATACAGGGGACTGGCATTTTGTCCAGTCACCCTGCAGGTGTCTGTATAAGTTCCATTTAATCTCGTCGCAGTGGGCCGCGATGGCTCACAAAAAAACACACAAAATGCTCACCAATTCAAAATCCGACCACTAGATGTCGCTGTGTGACCAGTTACACATCACTTCCCTCGGTCCGTTCACAATTTTGAATAAATATTGATGAAATACAGTCAAAATCTGACTTAAATTTACTCACAGAGTGGTCACATGTTCTTCTGGACCAATAGGCTGGCTGCTTCTACTAGTTCTTCCAAAACGAATGAGAAAATGGAACGGGTTGAACTGATTATTAAATCATGCATTTGTGGGTCACAGATCCGCACGAGAGCATTTGGGTGAGGAATAGCACACCACAAGTTACCACCATCCGTTTTAAATAACGCGGTGGGTGTGTGTTCCCACCAAATAGACATGTTGAAAAATAGCCAAAAGCACGGCAAACTAAATGACACCGGACGCTACGTTCAGAGACCGGAAATACCCACCGAACTCGTCTATTTGTGTGTGGGAATAAACTTCATACTTGTCCATCAAATGTTTAATGTATGGCTCAGAGCCATCAGTTAAAACATGTAAATATGTTGTAAATATACCTTGTTCTTATGATCTAAGGATGGGAGGAACTTTCAATTTGTAATATATGATCCTGATCTTTTCTGTATCGTATTGTTTTTGAATGAGAATGCGTTTAACTTTACCTGTAAGCCCTTGGCCTGCGTTGTTTAGGTCACCAGATGGAAATGAGCCTTTTGTGCTACGATCTGCCATGTTTACATATTTATTACCTGCACCGGGGCTGCGCCATGAAGCAGGTTGTGTTTTTGGCCGCGTTGGTTTGTCGCCAGGATAACTGAAAAAGTTGTGCACGGATCTGGATGAAGTTTTGTAGAGTTCTTGGAAATGACCAATGGAGGAACGCTACTCTAGGAGCACTTGCGTTGATAATGGGTTGACACACATACTGCTAGCACTAAAGGTACTTTTTTTCCGTACCACTACGGTGCAGGTTTGCATTCTCTGAGTGTTTTTAGTTAGTTTGTCAGTGTGCATTGTCCTGAAAAAAATGTGAACGTGGATTTAGTCAAAACATTTTGTGTTCACTAACTACATTTGTGAATTGCAACATTTTACAAGTTCCCCGGCGAAAGCCTTAATGCCGGTCAGTTAACGGACCCTGAATTGCTGCGACGTCCCCTCATTAGCGCTAGAAAGTGGGCGCTGGCCGAGGCTGCTGGCCTCGTACAAGCGTAGGATGTGTCAGGATAAGGAAGAGACAACAGAGTGAGAGAGAGAGAGCAGGTGAAAAAACCCTGGTCTGGTCAATTATTTCTAGCGGGTGGGAAGAAACACTGGGCTGGAAATAACAACAGCCAGATAGGCGGTGGGACGGCGGCGTCCAGGGATACAAGTTTATTATTGGCTGGCGGACAGACCTGCTGACTGAGTGCTGTTGACATTATTGGTATTTCTGCTGCTCTCCCACAGAGGGGAGAGAGAGGGGGAGAGGGGGGGAGGCGAGGTTGGGTGGGTGTGGTGGTGTTGTGAGGGTGAGGGGTGAACAGGGGGTGGCCGGGAAATAATATCTGGAGTTAGTCCAACCCACGCCATTGCAATGACTCCACTTCCTCTAGCGATTAATGGTTTCCTGGTTGGGTCCTCTGCTTAAATGTGTTGAATGTTTGCAATATCAACAATGTTTCAGGTTAATCATCACTACAGTTTTGTGCAGCGCAGTAGCTCAGTCTGTTAAGAGTGAGTACACTGCAAAGCACACAAATGTCATGTGTGGCACGCAGCATCGTGGGTTCGCTTCCCATGTCTCCTCCTTCACCCTTTTTCCAGCCAATCCTGAGTAAAGCTCTGATTGGCCGATTCATTGATTATCAAAATAATCATTAGTTGCATCTCTATTTTTTTTTTTTTTTTTTTACGTCAGCGCCGTTGTTCCATCTTTATTGATAGGATTAGTAGAAACTGGGTTGAAGAGATCGGGGGTAGACATTGCAGACAAGTCGACGAGCGGAGTCGAACTCGCGACACTGCGGACGCTGCGGTAGACACAGCGCCACTAACATGAACGGGGTCGCGTTAGGAGCGGTGTCCATAACCACTCGGCCAACGCGGACCCCTGCAGCTCTAATTTTGAATCATTATTAATCACATAATGATTAAGTAATATCACCATTAGGTGGTGCTGCTGACAATAATAATTTACAGTTTGTATGGGCTGCGGTGGACCGCTGGATGTCCTTGGGGCCACACGCTGCACCATCCATCACCCGCTCGGAGCGAGAGAGAGTCGGTCGATGACCCAAAACAAACGTTCTGTTGTTGCCGCTCCAGGGCATGGACGCAGACGCCTTCGAGAAGAAGTTCAACACCATGGAGGCCGACGTGCAGCGCAGCCAGCGCCTCTTCTGCCGCGACGTGCTGAAGCTGGCGGCCGGTCAGCGCGCCGTGATAGCCAACGGCAGAGTCAGTGAGAATCAATCCATATACGTACACCTATAAATATTCTACCGCACACCAGAATCAAATCAAACTTTATTTATATCACACTTTTCATACAGAGCAATTCAAAGTGCTTTACAGCAACATAACAAAGCAAAACAAGAATAAAAAGAAGGGAACACTTGATCCCACCCTTCCAAACCCATTAAAACAACCAGACCCACATACAAGAGCACACACACACACACACACATTGTCATTAGAATGATAGACATGGCTTGGCACCGAGGATGTACAGCAAGAGGAAACGCTGGAGTACTAATGACAAAAAAGAAGTGTTAGTAATATGGATGGTGTTTTAAACAGACCTATTTGGGTTGTCTAGCAAGAAGGTAATGTAAGGCTGTTTAATCAAAATCATGATTTTTGGCCCTAATGATTATGAAACATTACAATTATGACATAAAAAAAAAGAAAAATTAATAATTATTACATCAATGTCAACATATCAAGCAGGGCTACCCCCTGTGTTCAGTAGCATCACTGCTTGTGGGAAGAAACTGTTTTTCAGTCTAGCGGTCGTAAGGCCCATTCACACGTTCTCTCAGTCGATTGATTATAAACAGCTGTTGTTGCACACGGTAGACGCTCCGAGGTATGAAGGCGACAACGCGAGGAACGGCGGATTATGTACGTACGTATCGGCCGCACGTAGGGTATGAATTGGCCTTTAGTGGTCAGGGCTCAGTAGCGCCTCCCCGTGGGGGGTGCGCTAGGTGGGAGGGGTCCCGGGACTATGACTGGATTTGAGAACTAAAGATGCAAAAACATAACCAAGAGTTTGAATCCTGAATTGATGGATTGTTCCAGATCATCGGGCCATTGGGGGAGGAGGAGGAGGCGTTCACTCTCGAAGACTTCCAGCTCTTGGACAAGATGGCCTCTAGTGGTTCGGCAGGGAACGTACGAGCCAAAATCAAGCAAATGGGTATCAAGTCCAAACCGTGAGTAATTACTTCATGTGTTCATTCAGTATGTTACAATGGTGAGTAGAGCTGCAACAAACGATTATTTTGATAATCGATTAATCGGCCACCTTTGATAATTGATTAATCGGCCATCTCAAATGAACTCGGCCGATTAATCTGTTCATTTTTTCTTTGAAATCGGAACATTCGTATTTTCGGAACAAATGTTTTTTTTGCGTCCCATTCAGAGCTTTATTCAGGATTGGCTGGAAAAAGGGTGAGGAAGGAGGAGGAGACATGTGGCAAAGATGTCGGGGAGAGGAAGCGAACCCACGATTCTGTGTGCCACACATATGGCATTTGTGTGCTTTGCAGTGTACTCACTATTAACAGACAACATTCAACACATTGACGCAGAGGAGTGACCAAACAAGGAAACGATTGATCACTGTCGATTAGCCGATTACCAAATTAGTTGCCGATTAATTCAATAATCAATTACCATCGATTAATCGATTAATCAGTTTGTAGCTCTAATGGTGATTAGATTCCTCACATTGCTGCAGATATTTTATTACCGTATCTTGCAGACCATAGAGCGCACCTCTCTAAAAGCCGCTTCCACGTCATTTTTAAGAAAACATGGATACGTTTTTATAGAAGCCACACCGACCTAAAAGGCCATTTACTGAACTTAATATTTAGTTTAACTAAACGGTAATGATCAGTTTCCGAACGCGCCCGGGAACAAGAGCGTTGCATGCTTGGCAAAACAAAACATACGTTGTTGTTGATTGCTTTACTCCTCGTCAGTGAACCCATCAAACTCCTCTTCCTCAGAGTCTGAGTGGAACAGTCAGAAAAGCCTCTGTGGGGATTTCAGAGTTGGACTCCAAGGTTCACCCCGGGTTCCGCCGCTCTCTGACCTTCTTTATGAGTCGGCGACATCATTAGAACCAAAACCTTGCAGTTTCTACCCTGCCGCCAAACGGCCACCGATTGCCGCTCATCAACCTCCTGCACTTTGCACTCAATATTCAACTCTACCCCTGTATTAGATGGCCATGAATTGGCTGAAGTGCACGAACAAGCTGCCAAGTTGTGCTAAGAACCTATCGATGCCCTTTTGTGTACTGCTTTTTACTGTGTCCTTCTCAGGGCTTTGAACCGGTTCAAGGAACGAAAACGAACGAAATTTTGCGGAATATATTTCTTCAAATGTTCCGGAACAGAAACGTAACATTCAAAATCTACAACACTGGTTAAAACCTTTTTTTTTTGTTCTCTATATATTTTAATATATCTTTTGTCGGGGATACTATTTCTGGTCATGCATCCATCCAACTTTCACAGTCAGTCATCAAGCCCCATGCATCTGGGGCTCCATCTTGTGGACAGATGAGGAAGCGAATGTAATGGCGTTTTAAACATGGTTTTCACGTTAATACAGTTGCACTGAAGTTTGAAAGTCCACCAAATATATTGTGTATAAACTATATCTAAACTTAACATTGCACAATATAAGGAACTTTAAGAACGAACGAAATCTTAAGCGTATCGGTCCTGAAACGGTTCAGGACCGATACGCTTACATACATCCAATACATTCACATTTTGGTGGCAGAACGGTTCCGAGAATGAAAACGCCTGAACCGTTCGTAACCTTTTCAAGCCCTGGTCCTTCGCACCGGTCCAAAAAATAATTCCTAGGCTGTGACAAGTTCATTGACGTGGCAATAAAGATGATTGTGACTCTGATTATAACGACGAATAGGGCTGTTACACGGTGACACCACGGCTTAGTGGCGGCAGACATTTTGGTGGTATCATCATGATCAGACAAACAGGCAGAGTGCGGTATTTGCATAACATTGTTTAAAAGTGTTCTATTATTGATTTATCCAGGGTAATATGTTATCAATGACCAGCAGATGGCAGCCTAACTACCTCCATTGTACTTGCCCCATATAATGTAGGTGTAGAGGTATACCACTAAACCATACTTATACTCCACCAAAATCCCACAATGCACCGCAACAAGTAGTGAGCATCGATGTTCCCTAGACGGAGCAACATGCAACCCATAATGCATTGCAAGATATTTTAAAAATCTCCAAAAATTGCGCGGCGGGAGGGAATAGTGACCGACCACGGCAAATAGTTATAAATGTAAGTACTTCGGACTTTCTGTGATGATTGTTTAATTTCATAATTATATTTTTTATAATTTTATAATAATTTTGACTTGCCGACTCGAGGGTCCGAAATCTCGGCCCTTGCTGTTGAGTGCACAATACGTGAGTGCACTATATGGGGAGTAGGGGATAAGGAATGACGGCAGCACGGTGGCGTAGTGCTTAGCACTGTTGCCTCACAGCTAGAAGGTCCTCGGTTCTAATCCCAACTGTGTGTTTACATCTTCTCCCCGTGTCTGCGTGGGTTTCCTCCGGGCACTCCGGTTTCCCGACACCACCAAAAACATGTTCTAGTTAACCTGCTCCAGTCAGTGCCCCTGGCCAAGGTATTGGCTCAGAATCTGGAGTTGGCCCCCGGGCGCTGCACTGTGATGGGTTAAATACAGAGGAAGAATATAAAGTATTACGTCTGATTTTGGACACAACCAGTGACCCTTTCTCCATCCTTCCATCTGCTTCTCTCCATCTTCAGTGTTTTCCTTATTGACGCCCACCGAGCCTTTCTTCTCTCCTCTTATTTACGTCACAGCGGCGCTGGCTCCAACTCCATTCACACACCACAGACGCTAGATTGGTGTCCGTGAGTCTTACCAGTCTGGACATGCACGGACCCTGGCGTTGACACGGAGGGCGGTCAATAACCTCACAGTGAGACTGTGGTTCCTGGACCACGGAACAATTCCATCACTGGGAGTGGGATCAGCTTTGTGCTGATGCATTTGGCTCTGTGCCTGCCATTCAACATATCTAGTTACATGAGCCATTAGTTAATAACATTGAACATGCATTCATTAGCGTTATTTCATAGATTGTTTATGTTAAAGAGAAGATATTATGCCCATGCTCTTGAAATTGATTTCATATATTTTGTTTTAATAAACAAAAGATTATTTTTGACTTGTTTTTTTTGTTTTTTTTGCGATTATTCGAAAAATCTGTGATCAGCGAGATCTGATCCGAGGATTGATCCGAACCGCGAGTCTCTTGATCTGTTCCACCCATTAACTGTATATAAAAAAGAATGTTGCATTCGCTTCAGCCGGCGTGCCGACTTCCGTGTGCTTCTGCTAGTCGAGTGGGCGGAGTCGACTACCAAAAGCACGGAGCCTATGGGATTTACGATAGAAATATACCAATATTAGCAGGCCGTTTAACCTATTTCTAATTGATGATTTAATGTATATTGCTGGGATAATTATCGGTTAATTGTGTGAGGGGGGTCATAATTTCACAAACGCGTCAGATTTGGCGTTAATATTTTTTATTTCAGCTCCCATAGGATCCCATTCATTCTGACTCTGTCGTTGGCGCCCCTAGCGGACAGTACCACCGGAAGAAGTCGCGTGTGGGGTGTCTCTCTCTCATATACTGTATAGCTCTCTCTATCTCTCCTTGTCCTGGATATACGGGTACTTTCAACGATGGCTGTGCGCAGTCGGCGGGCACAAACAAGTTTGAAAGCAATGGGATGACTGTTATGGATATTCTTCTAATATTACAATATCCACAAGCATTGATCAGCTTCTCAGACAATTTTGTCATTTGGGAAATGGCACCGTGCACGCACGTTGAATGACACACGCAGGCTGCAAAGTTCAGATACCAAGTCCAACCACACAGGGAGTCCATCTTTATTCACTTAGCAGACAAAGAAAGTGCACGTTTAGTGAACTCACACTTCAGTCAACGCACATACTCAAGACAACACACATATTATCTGAAGTAGTTAGTATATGTAGTTAAACAAACATGATTACATTAGTATTTAAACGATAACATAAAATTACTATCAATGACGTCATGCACGCTGCGTCTACTTTATATACAGTCTATGGATGACGTCATGCACCCTGCGTCTACTTTATATACAGTCTATGGATGACGTCATGCACGCTGCGTCTACTTTAGATACAGTCTATGGATGACGTCTTCTTCTTCTTCTTCTTGTTTAACGGCGGTCGTCGACACTTGTCTAAGCAGGTCATTCACGCCGGCTGCTGAGCAGCACAACTCTTTATATTCTGTCACAATCACCAGCATTAAGCAGAGGCACATCAACACAGGAGTGGTACACAGCCTACAAATCATTCTTCCTAGGAGATCTGAAAGAACTCCTCTTATTATCTGGCTATATGAGGTCATATTCACCTATCTCTGTAGAGCACCACTACGGAAACATCAAGCAATATTTCATCAGTCTTAACTCATCAGGCACCCAGAGCAGAGACCTCACAGCCTCAAAAGCCGCACACCTTGAACCAAAATCAAAAGAATGATTAAATGGGCAACATATGTTAAAAAAAAAAA
>OMKY01256036.1:19341-31275 GCA_900302395.1 Bregmaceros cantori
TATCTCTCTCTCTCTGCGTCTCAGCGTGTGTGTGTGTATGTGTGTGTCTGTGTTTGTTTGTGTGTATCTCTGTCTGAGTGTGTGTGTCTGAGTGTGTGTGTGTGTGTCTAAGTGTGTCTGTCTCAGTGTGTGTGTGTGTGTGTGGCTGTGTGTGTGTGTGTGTGTGTGTGTGTTGTGTGTGTATGTGTGTGTGTGTGTGTGTGAGCAAACATGCCCATGTCTAGCAGTTTGATTCGAGCATCAAATGGACCATTTGACCGCTCCAGTTTCCTTCACGTCATTGATGTAACAATGAGGACTTGCTGCAATATACAAATACAATACATAAAGGAGAAGCAACAAAGTAATCGATTACATTTGATAATTTATTAATCTGGCTTGGAATAATCGTTTCACTCTGTGGTCCATTATGCACTCGGAACAGCTTTATATATTGCTATATATTATATGCTGCTCCTAATGCCAGTCACCATTCCCAGCTTCATAACCTCTCCTATTCTCTTGGATACTGAACACTTTTGTTCAACAGCCAGATGGACACTTTTGAGTATATTCCAGAGCTTGTACTTTTTACTTTCAAAAATACTTTTGAGTATATTCCAGAGCCTGTACTTTTAACGTTGACTTGAGTAGATATTTGGATCAGTACTTTGCAATCTTCCTGAAGTTGTTTTTGCAGAAATTGTATTTTTGCCATCTCTGCTTTGCTTCGGCCCGTGCCTAAACTCTGGGGTATCAACAGCCTCGACTGACGAGGGGATTAAGCGACGGAGCCTTTGCATTCTGTGAGGCCTTGGTTTCTTAATCTCTCTCTAGTCGTGAAGCTTGATGCCTTTGCTGGATGCCCCATGGGAAATCTTAAAATACAACAATATACAGTGCCCAGGATGGTGTGTTCAGATATGGTGGGAACACACTCAGTTGAAAGTGTTTCAAAACAGTGGTTTATTGAAACTCAAAATATATATGAAGGTGGACAGAGTTCAAACAGCCAATGTCTGCCAAAGATGTGCACACAAACACTTTGTATCTTATCATACGTTGATAGTACATTCTTATCCAAATACACTGCATGTTCAACTGCATGTCTTGAGCATCATTAATGCTCAAGACAACATGAGTTGCATATTGCCTACTTGAACTAATGTGACCATAACACACTGTACCTAGGAATTTCCATAACTATTTCCACATGTTCAGACATAATAAAATGCTGTTCAATCCTTCAATCACAGAGGCCTACGCAGTTCACAAGCTCCAGACCATATATAGCATGAAGACCGTGGACACGTGCGCTGGGCGTTACATTCAACAGCTTCCAGGCTTAGAGGACCAGTATAAAAGAATAGTCAGGGGATTTAGCAAATCATTGTGGGTCTAACATTTCAGATTAACCTGGGGAACGTGCAATTTGTGCATTGTCATTGGTGGTATCGATGTTGTGGCACCACACCCAATGTACTCCTGGGATCCAGCGGCAACTGAGAAGCATATACCGTACATCTTCAGTTAAAGGAAGACGCCACCAAAAATTCAAACTGAAATATGTTCTCCCTTGATCTTAGCCGAGTCAATACATACCTTTCTTTCCTCTGTATGTGAACTCACTCTGGCGCACAGCATTGCTTTGTCACATATCTTAGACCCACGGTCCTGAATAGTGGTGAAAATGGAAGCAACTCAAAATCCCTGCATTTGCTTTTGTCTAACTAAACTTTGGTCGTGTAACAACTAATATACCAGATTTGAAGAGGAACAAGTTTTAAGTAATTTGTTGTATTTTAAGATTTCCCCTGGGGCGTCCAGCAAAAGTGACAAGCTTCACGATTAGAGCCAGAGAGAGATCGAGAAACCGGCCTCAGCAAATGCAAAGGCTTTGTCTCCTAATCCCTTTGTCCGTCGAGGCTGTTTTGATACCCCCAGCGTGTGTCTGAATCAATACCCAAAAGTGTTGTACAACATCCCTTGTTCAACCCAAGCATCCACCACCATGACACCACAACAACAACCCGACTGACCATCACCCAATAGTAAGCCTATTTCATACGTCAATTTCAGAACGGGCTCTACGGACGTTTCGTCCAGAGAAACCATACGCACTCCCCCGTTCTGTTAGGTCGCAGGGGTTGATGTGTCCTCCTGCTGCAGTCACTTCTTTCCTTTTAGTCCAAATGAATCATCGTATATTAGATCAAGACACCCCAAGGTGCAATTTAGAAGCGTTCGTAAATTTGCAACGGACCAATACATGCATGTGTGTGACCTACACCTTCAGAACCAAGAACATTCCTTGCTTCCATCCGCTATGCTAACAAACGCACACAGTGAGTGCACACAACCAGGCAAGATAGTATGTGTTGACTTTTAGATGGCGTTCTCCATTCTTATCTCTGATGAGTACGTTATAGAAAAATAAGCTTTGATGGAAGACTTGTGATTAGAACGGTAACTGATTAATCGATTAATCAATAATTGAATTAATCGCCAGCTAATTTGATAATCGATTCGTCAACAGTGATTTATTGTTTCCTTGTTTGGCTCATTCTGCGCTCAAAGGTGTTGAATATATGTATTTCCCAATGCCCGTCCCCATTCCCAGTGTCATGGCCCCGCCCATTCTCTTGGATACTGAACACTTGAGCCTCACAGCAACACAAACAATTCCAATAAAGATAACAAGTAAACTTGGGTGAAAACCCAATGGCATATTAAATAATAATATGTTAAAAAATGGAAATGTTAGCTGTTAGTGGAGATGGCGAAAGCAAAAATGTTCAGGTTAATAATCTTCTTTCCTCTTTCTTATTTGAAAAGAAAAATGAGCCGATTAATATCGTCAGTAAAAATGGGCAATTGATCGATGATCAAAATAATCATTATTTGCAGCCCTACTTGTGATCAACTCCTATTTTGACCCATCAGCAAAACCACCTCGGGCTATTTCCGAAAAACGGTAATTTTGTTTCCGTTAGCGTGATTTCTTTTCCGGTTTGGGAAATTCCAACAGTAATGGGAATTCACTTGCAGATGCTTGAAGGCCAAAAAAACAACAAAAAAACAGAAAACACTGGACTGAAACCACTGAGGGGGCAAACTTTAAAAAGATAAAAAGTATAGTCTTGTTTGCAAGACGTATAGTAAGCCTTGGGGCACGGAAGGTGTCGCCGTTAGAGAACTGGACAAAGACAACAATGTGCGCTAGTCCAACAAAGGCAGCGTTTTCTGTTCACTGTGAGTCACCCAAAGGCTACTCTCAGGGAATCTTTTGGTCTAACCGCATTCTCCTTGAACTGGGACGTTTGTGCTTGTCAGCTGTGACACGCGATATATCCGACAAGTTGGAAATGCGAATGCCACTAGGAAATCACCGTGTCGTGTCAAATATGCCTCTCCCCGGCGGCACAATTTGTGGTAATTTGTGTCATGTTGTGCAGTGATTTGACCAGTTGGGTGTACACCAAGGAGGAGAAATTGCAACCCATATGCAGGCTAAGGTGAAAGTCTTGAACGCCCGATGCTAAGTGATTACTTTGAGCTGGCCGATATAGACAAATGTCCATAACACAATATAACATGCAGTTCAGCTCTGTATTTGATTTAATTTGGCATTTCTCACAGTACTATTTATTTTTTTCAAAAGTTGTTTAGTCTTATGATCTTTGAGCCAAGCTAAAACCCAAAATCTGGCACATTGTGTTATTTGCTAATAAGGCAATGTCAGGCTGATTGCTAAGAACCCCTTTTGACAGTATGATCTTTCTCCCCCTGTTACCCTCCTCCACTTCCATTGTGTGTTTGGTGTGTGTGTGTGTAAATGATTATCTTTCTCTTTTGTTTATTTTATTTTAAGTGTTCAAAAAAAGCAGGGAATAACTTTGTATAACAGCAAGCTCCCTTCTTCCCTAAAAAAATTTTAATAATTAAAATAAATAATTTTACCTAAAACTGAGCAAAACCCATTTCATGGCATGGTCGGTACCGGAGTACAATGTGGTCCACTCTGTCCCCCTCTGGGTCTCCTGGACGAGATTTCATCGTGATGATGAAACCAAAGCTCTCCCCTCAAATCACTGTCAGGGGTGTTGTTTGGTGGTTTGGCGATATGACCAGATTGAGGCCGCAGACAGCCTGGCAGAGACGGCACACTGTGGGGGAGAGCTAGTGTTGTGGGAGGCTCTGATGGAGGGCAGGTAGGGCTGGGAAACGTCCTAGAGTGTGTTTCCGCCAAATTGACCTCCATTCAAGCGGCGAGTCAATTGATCTATAGTTGATGTCCGTTCAGGTGGTGACTCGATTCGAATTGATGCGACAGTCTCCCTAGTGGTTAATTTTGGCAACCGACGCCAACGGCCGCGTCAATTGAGGCTGGATACCAATTATTTTTTTCTCTTTTTTTTTTCCAAGTTATTTTTGGGGCGCAACCGTCATTATTCATTCTTTATTGAGAGAGATAGTGAGGATTAAATCGGAAACTGGGATGAAGAGTCGTGGGGAGACGTTGTAGAAAAGCTGGACAAGGTATGCGAACCCGCGGCGCTGCTTGGCCTGGGGCGCGCACTATCTAACCACTCTGCCACCGCGCACCCCGCTGGACACTGCCGTGTCTCGTCCCTTCCACTTACATGGCATTTTCAGGATTTCTGACAACGTGACAAGCGTCAACTGGCTTTGTTTTTTATTTATTGAAGTTATTCTTTTTTTTAGTTTAGTTATTTTTCATTCTTTATTGAGCGAGATAGTGACAGGATAAAATTGGAAATTGGGATGAAAAGTCAGGGAGAGACATTGCAGAAAAGTTATTCGTTAACCACACCAGTTTGGAGCAATGCAAGCCTACAAAATGCATTGAAGGAAGTTAGTTGATACTTGTGTATGATAGAATTTGATTTTTAAATTCTGTAAACTTCACATATTTTTAAAATGTGAGTAGTATAAACTTCACATTGAATGATCTCGGCTGCCTTAAAGTGGGGTTCTGAACTTCTGATGCAATTCTGTGATGTCCAGAAGAGCTCTCTTTTTTCACTCTCTTCTCTCGCCTCTTCTTCAACAGGAATTTGTGCTGCATGCATATAAGTTACAAAGGTGTTAGAACTTTTCATACATTTCATAAAACAATATACAGTACATATACACGTGCATATAATCCTCTTTCAGACAAATGTAACTGAAATGGAGATTGAATATCTGAATCCAATTTAATGTAATCTGATTCAATTTTGTTGGTTAATACCCAAACTTGCAAACGTGCCCACTTGATTTTTTTTTTTTTCAAGTCATTATTTGGCCGCAAACACCATTTTGCATTCTTTATTGAGAGAGATAGTGACAGGATTAAATCAGGAACTGGGATGAAGGGTCAGAGGGAGACATTGCAGAAAAGCCAGAGAGGGTATGCGAACCGGCTGCGCTGCTCGGCCTGTGGATTGGGGGGGGCACCCACCGCCCCCCTCCCGCCTATGTGTGTGCTGTGGTCTCGTGTATGTATGGAAGCAGCTCCAAATGCGTCGGGCCGGTCCGTCGGTTTTAATTGGAACAGATAGAATCATTCCCGTGCGATCCGAATGGGTCTTATTGCATTTCATGTTCATTCTGAAACGGCTATGGCCGCTCCTTCCCCAGGCCACGGACAATCTCTTACCGGAAAAGGCCCCTGGTAAGAGCTCTTAATGGCAGCCGCGCGCTCTCCCGCCAGGCCGCTTCAAGCTGCTCTGGAGTCTGGACGCCGTGGCGTCTCGCTCTGTAGATGCCGTAAATCACACCCGGTTGATGGATTAGGAAAAAAAAAAGAAGAAAGATGATGCAGAAAAGTGGTGTACGGATGCTTGCGGGCCACTAGAAAAGGCAGATTGTTAAGATGTCACAATATCGCTTGGCACAAGATCTTGCAAGGTCAAAATAATTCTACTTTTAGCTATTCCCACAGGAACAGGTCAGCATAAGGCCAGATTGTTATTCAATTTAGGTTCTCCTTTGTGTGTGTGTGTGTGTGTGTGTGTGTACAGCACTGCTGCAGAGACTGTGAGCTGTCTGGGCGTATTGAGCTCATTGTTCTTGAAATAGCACTTTGCGCACCTTGCAGGGTCCTCTTCCAACACGCGCAAAAATAAAGTGCGCCAATGTTATAGATATTAGGTGTTTAGCCAGTCGGTGAGTCAGACACACTGCTGTTTCTCACAGGGCTTTGAACTAATATTTTTTCCCAATCGGTTCATTCTGAACAGAAACAGAATTATAACGTTTCCGGTTATGAGTTCCACCAATAAATTGACGTTCCCGAACTGGTTAGAACCAAAAAGTCCCGTAATGGTTAATTTCGTTCCTCTCAGCTTGGCACAAGTTGTGCCAAGCTGACATAACATTAAAAATAATAACGTTTCCGGTTTCGTTTGGTTCCTTGGAAAATGCACATTCATTTTCGTTCCTTGAACCAGTTCAAAGCCCTGGTTTCTCATACGGCGCACTAGAGGTGCAACGGATCAAGAGACTCGCGGTTCGGATCGATCCTCAGATCAGAGCTCACGGATCACAGATTTTTCGGATCATTGCAAAAAAAAGACAAGACAGAAGAAAACAAAGACAAGTTTCTATTTTGTTTATTAAAACAAAGTATGTGAAATCAATTTCAGGGATAATAACAAACAACATGGAGAAGCAGGAGAACAAGTTAAAGGGCAATAATTAATAATTCAAGTGTCAAATTGCCTGGTAGTCCTGTTTTGATGGTAGTCTGCCCTGTCGCCTCCTCTCGCTGCCGCTCGGTGCTGCACGTGCCTTTTTAATTATTATTTTATTTTTAAGACCAGTCCGCGGTTCACGTGTGTGCCGAACTGTCAGTGGTGTTCCGAACTGATCACGGATCAACAGCGATCCGTTGCACCCCTACAATACACTAAAAATTGTTGCGTGGGGCTGGCCCCGTGGTTTAGCTGTTGAAGACGCTGCGCAGAGAGGCAGCCCCAGACATAGTCTTGTCGCTGTGGCTCAACCCTACAGCGTTGTGAGATCGCATCCCCTCACGTTCATGTGCTGCAAGTCCGCTAATCCCCATTCCCTCATCCCCTGTTCACACTAACACTGTCAATAAAATTAATAAATGCTTGCAAGGGGGCGCATGGCGGTGGCAGAGTGTTCATAGAGCGTGCCCCGCAAACCACAGGTCGAGCAGCGTGCGTTGCGGGCTCTAATCCCCTCTCCTGATTTTCTGCAATCTATCCCCCCCGACTCTTCATCCCAGTTTCCCATTCAATCCTATCATTATCTCTCTCAATAAAAAATACATTAAAAAAAGAAAAGAAAATGCTTGCACCGGAAAAGAAGAAAGAAGAGTGTGTGAGTTTGTGTGTATACATTAGGCATTTTATACACCGGGCAAACAAGTCATCATGCAAGGCAAACAGTCAAATGCAAGTCATATTGAAACCACTCCTATATTCATGCCTAGGAAATGAGAGAGCTGGAGATCATTTGAGGACAGCCCAGAGATGAAATTGATGTGACGACTTTCATCATCAGGTTGTGCCGAGACATCTGCATCGTTCTGACCCCTTTTTAGACCAACCACTAGCTGAACTCCTCCTCCCTCTCTTTCTCCCCCCTTCTCTCCGTTCTCTCTCTCACTACCTCTCTTTCTCCCTCTCTCATTTGTTCTCTTGCTGTAGCCATCTCTCCTAGCCACGTCTATCCTGCTCTTAATAACAGTGTAATAACAAAGAGCTGCAATCGGCAGTGTTTAATCGTTTCCTTGTTTGACCCATCTTCCGCTCAAACAAGTTCAATATTTGTTGTTCCCAATGCCAGTCTCCATTCCCAGTTTCATGTCCCTAATACAATTAAGACAACACCTAAGCTTGGGTGAAAACCCAATATGTTTAATTCAGCATTGAAGAGTAGGCTCTTCTATGGTAATACTAAAAAGAAAATAAGCATATAAATAATTCACGCTAATAATCAATCTGATTTTAATTGAAAAATGAACCGAGTAATCATAAGTAAAAATTGGTGATTAATCGATGATCAAATGAATTGTTAGTTGCAGCCCTATTTGAAAGTGTGTTTTCAGTCACTGCGCGGGACACAGTGAAACTCATAGGGAGAGTTGGTGATGTGCAGGAACTGTTTGTGGTGGTCAAGCCCACAGGTCAACAGACCCCTGGTCTCTCAACACAGCTGGTAGAAGAGAAAAGCAGAGTTTTAACAGGTGTTACCCTCGGCTGGTTCAGAATAGGTCAGTCTCAGGTCAGTGATCAGTGCTTTGTACAATTGTTGATCACGTTGCTGATATTGGTTTGGCCCACAATCAAGTGATTTGTGTAGAACACCAATCACAAATGCAAATAATTGCTACTTTTGAAATGTAAAAATTTGGAACCAATTTTGGAACCAAACCTCCTTCAGCCAGAATGTACTAGAAAGTGGCGCTTTCTGGCCATTTTCAAGAGCCAGGTGGGGGAAGTGTGGTTCAGAGCCCAACAAACCTGCTATTACCACCAGTAAAAATGTAAATACATTGTAAATATACCTTGTGGGAAAAATGATGTGATCTAAGGATGGGAGGAACCTTCACTCTGTAATATATGTATACCGATCCTGTGCTTATCTTTTCTTTTCTGTATCTTATTCTTTTTGAATGAATATCTGCTTTTAACTGTACTTTACCTGTAAGCAGTTGACCTGCTTTGTATAGGACACAAGATGGAAATAAGCCTTTTGTGCTACATATTTATATGAATATGTTCATCAATGTGCATTGTCTTGGAAATAAAATTGAATTGAATTGAAAATTGTAAAACCGAGCTCTGAAATACTACCTTTGGTAAAGGCATGAAGGTCAAAATGAATTAGGCATTTTACCTCTGTGGTTGCTAGAACCGCAAGATACTTATCTTATCATTTCCCCAACGAGTCATGGTTTGCCGAATACACACACAGACGGTGAGGATGTATTCACCAGGATTTATTCAGAATACTTCAGGACAATTCAATTTGCACAGGCAGTTACAGAGTCGGACCCCATCGTCCCTCCACGGCAGCAGCATCGGAAACTCTCTCGCTCACTTCCCCTGTTCCGCTACTCCCAACGTCTTTCCCAACCCCTTTTTGGGGTTAGCGAATGAAATGACTCGTCACGTAGCCCACACATACAATAACACTAGCAGGTGTCTGTCTGCCCTTCACATTGCAGACGAGGTCAATGAGATTAATACTGGTGTTATTCACCAGGTGAGGTTCTTGGTTGGCCTTCGGCCACAACACCTCTTTTTTTGACTATTTATGTCATTTTGGCTTTACTTCCTCATTGTGAATTCCCTCTATTTTATTAATTCTCTCTCTCCCTCTTTCCCCCTCTGTCCGCCTCTCCAGGCACCCAGCCACAGAGGAAGTGAAGACGTAGAAGAGGCGGGGGGGCGATCTGTCAGCGGGGAACACTCCCCAACACTCTCTATCTTCTCCCGGGCATACCTGGTGCTTCCTGTAACTGCATCCCAACACTACACACACACACAGACACACACACACAGGCAGACGCTGTGTGCCTCAAAAGTCAACATCAGTGATAGGGTGCATAGGGACGACACACACTCCTGGAATGCTGGAAGTTGGGGGGGGCGTGGGGTTGAATGACTCTCCGTCAGTGGAATTGCAACGTTGAAAGCAGAAATAATCAGCTGAAGTCCGAGGCTGGGAATGTGTTTCAAAAAAATGCATGTTACAGTTACTGCCATTGGTAAATTCTTTGCCTGGCGAGCCAGAACCAACAAATCGCCCACACATTGCACAACGCTAGACGGTACATTGGTTCTGGGCAAATCTGGCAGGCGTCGCTCGTATGCGGGCTGATCAATCGAATTATTCAAATTGAGATGTGGGTGGAGTTTGGTATGGGTGACGCGAGACAGTCGGGGCGGAGTTTGGTTGTCACACCTCCACGCCCCTTGTCCCAGCTGCTGCACTGTCACTGTATAACACGATTTGATTGACACGTTTTTTTATCACATTTTTCGACCCTAGTTTTACCAGACCCAATAATCGTTCTAATCGCACACATGTACTGCAAAACAATGTATGCAAAACTAGACTGATAGGTCGCTTGACTAATATGTGTGCATTGAAAACCACATAGAGAGGAATATATATTTATTTTTTTTCTTTCTTTTGGGGGCGGGGGATTAGGAGAGAATGGGATAATTTGGGGTAGAAGAGAGTGAGAAAGGCATGTGCGTTTGAGAGAGCATGAGAGAGAGAGAGAGTGATAGGCAGATGGAGAAATGAGCGAGACATGCTTGAGAGAGGAGTACATGCAGTTGGAAATGTAGAGAGACAGGGATGAGAGAGCGCGAGCGGTGAGGAGTGAGACAATGTGTGTATTGTGAAGAGAGCGAACCTCTATTAACCTCCAGCACCGAGTTCTTAGCATCTGTAACACTACACTGGGTCAACTCTCTCTCACTCACACACACACACACACACCTCTACAGTAGGTCAGTACATGTACACGTGTGCCCGCCCATACCTGCACGCAACTGATCCAACACACACACACACACACACACATACTCAACTCAAAAGATTTTTATATAGCGCCAAAATCGCCGCCAAAGCTGCCTCAAGGCGCTTCACAAAAGTGATTTAGTTTTTAGATTTTGACTTAAGGAATAC
The DNA here is from genome assembly GCA_900302395.1 of Bregmaceros cantori. Classification (NCBI taxonomy): domain Eukaryota; kingdom Metazoa; phylum Chordata; class Actinopteri; order Gadiformes; family Bregmacerotidae; genus Bregmaceros; species Bregmaceros cantori. Next base: position 30,001 of record OMKY01256036.1, read on the forward strand.
AGCAGCTATTTACCTAACCACCTTTCAACCTTGATTGCCCAGTTAAGGACAGTAATTTGGGATTGGTTACAGGACTCCTTTAATGGAGGACTGGAAAGAAGAAAGAAGAAAGAGATTGAGACTTACAATCAATCTCGATCTCGGCCTAGTTGAAAAAATACCTACACACACATAAAGATACACAGCTTTAGAGAAGTTCATCTCTCTCACACACACGTTGCAGTTAGTGTGTTATGGTTCCATAATTTCAATATACACCTGAGAAAAGTGCTGGCGGGAACTAGGGCCACAACTAAACATCACTTCAATCGTTAATTAGTTGCCGATTATTGAAACAATTAATTGACCAATGGGTAGGAGATTTTTCATTACAATTAATTGATGCTAATATTTTGATGGTGTTTCTTCACAGTCCTGGATTCTTTAATCGATAATGCTGAGTATATCGTATTTTGAAATTAAATTTGTGTAGACCAATAGGTCAGAAAAAAGCTGATTAAATTCCTTGGCGATTATCGATTATTACATTAGTTGACAATTAATTTCATAATCGATTAGTCGTCGATTAATCTTTAATCGCTGCACCCTTAGTTGTAACAGAGTTCTAAGCGTCTATATGATGGCGTGTTTGAACTAAAAAGGCTACATGAATGGAATATTAAGAAGCATATGAACGCTCTGAGAGAAAATTGGGATATTGAGTGTCTGCAAGTTACTGGGCTTGGTACATTAACACCACATCCATTTGCGAACCAAACATGGAGCTGTGCGTGTGTATAAATAATATATTGCTTCTGCTAATTATCCATCTCACTAGAAACGCTAAGTTGATCACTTTATTCATTACTACATTTCAAGTCATCGTAGACAACATAATACAATACAGTTCAGTGTACAATACAAAGAAAGCAAGCAACAACAATGTCCATCATATTAAAGATGGGTGTTTACTGAGAGAGCGCGAGCGAGCTATATATATATATAGAGCTCAACTGTTTCAGCGCCAAAACCTTCTACACTAGACACTAGAAAAATGTGCACTGATATGTGAAGGTCCACCAAATATATATATATATATATATATATATATATATATATATATATATATATATATATATAGGCATACCCACATGATGTTAATCCATTCTTCAAAACGTCTTCAAACTGCTGCATGTTATGTTTAGCAAGGGCTCCCACTGGTGACGCTTGTAAAGACACATTCTTTCGCAACCCTCAAGAAACACAACGTTCGTATTCAGTAAGCACATGAAGAGC
>OMKY01256039.1:0-10187 GCA_900302395.1 Bregmaceros cantori
TCAACTAGCACTCAAACATGGTGAGACCACATCAACTAGCACTCAAACATGGTGAGACCACATCAACTAGCACTCAAACATGGTGAGACCATCATCTAGCACTCAAACATGGTGAGACCATCAACTAGCACTCAAACATGGTGAGACCATCATCTAGCACTCAAACATGGTGAGACCCATCATCTAGCACTCAAACATGGTGAGACCATCATCTAGCACTCAAACATGGTGAGACCACATCAACTAGCACTCAAACATGGTGAGACCATCATCTAGCACTCAAACATGGTGAGACCACGGAGGAGCAGCCAATCGCAGGACAACTTGGAGGACAAACATCCAATCTCCTTGTCTCAGCGTGTGTGTAAAATACAGCTTTAGGAAAAAAGTAAAAATTAATGAAAAATCACATTCAATGTACGCCGTGTACTCTGCAGCCCTTGTTACATTTGAATCATTTGCAAACGGCCCTTGATTGTGAAAATGTTCCCCAGGCCTTGTTTTAGGGTTTGATTGTATATATTTTTGGGGACCCCCCCCCCAAATATTGACGGGTATTTTGTACCAGGGCTTTGAACCAATATTTTTTCCCAAACGTTTCGTTCCGAACAGAAACAGAATTATAACGTTTCCGGTTCTGAGTTCCACCAATAAATTAACGTTCCTGAACCGGTAAGAACAAAAAATATTGTTCCCGGAACGGTTAATTTCGTTCCCGTCAGCTGTTTAATGCTATGTAATATATGTTGCGGCGAACCCACAGCGACTCGCTACAGAGGCCCGCTGGTAGCGCTCTACAGCTGAGGCCTTGTTGCGTGTCGGGGCGAACCCACAACAACACGCTGCAGAGAGTCCCGCAACGATCCCTACTTCACTGCTGCATCGTAGATTTTATAAATACTCTTGTTTTATTTCTGAAGTTATTCCAAAGTGTACTCCTTTGAGGAACGAAATAAAACCGGTATTAACCGGTTACCATTATTTTTAAATAACTGTTCCTGCTCCGGAACATAAAAAATAATAACGTTTCCGGTTTCGTTTCTGTTCTGGAAAATAGTAAAAGTTCCCGGTTTTCAATTTCGTTCCTTGAACCGGTTCAAAGCCCTGGTTGGCACGCACCAACCCTGCGTATCGCCTTTTCGCGTACCTCCATTCCCGCTGGTGCTATAGAGCCCTGCTTCGTGCTTACCAACACTAATAGAACTTATCTCCCTGTGCGGTGATGCTGCAGGAGTCCAGGGGGGGAAATATACATACAGAGGTGGAAAGAGCACTGAAAAATTTGTAAATACTCAGAGTAAAAGTAAAATTACCCATCTCAAAATGTACTCGACACAAAACATACGTACAAATTACTTCATTTAAAAATTAATGAGCTAAATGAGTAAGAGTTACTTTCAATTGTGAGGAGACTCAAATGTAATGAGTTAAAAGTACTAAGGTAAAAATGTACTTGAGTGAAAGTAAAAATTATGCATTTCAAAAACTCGGAAAATTATCAATTACTCATAAAAAGTAATTGATTACAGTAATGTGAGTAAATGTTATTTGTTACTTTCCACCACTGTATACATATAATCTATCCATCTCTATACATGTGTGTGTGTGTGTGTGTGTGTGTGTTTTCCTATCACTGTAACGGTCCCTGGGCTAAAAAACAAAACCTTGGTGGGATAGAGTGGGAAAAAACATGCACACCAGATCTTAAGCGTACAAAGCCATAATTGCCATCACAAAAAAAGAAATCCATAAGCAACAATGCAAGGAAATCTTAGTACACCTGGTCCCTAATCTATATATTCAGAGTGGCTCGAGACATCAGTCAAAACCCAACCAGACAAACTACTCACTAACCCCGCTTACATCCCAGTGCCGCTAGCCAAGTTATAACATCGGATGCTCTTTGTAGTGCACGAAACGAAGATCGCTTCTTTATCCATCCCCAAGGGTAAAGGGCGTATACCAGTCTGTGCTTACCATTGATCCGATAGCCCGCATCTAACAAAGTATGCCCGATCCAAACAGAATTCGTCTTATTTAACATGTTCAATATGTCGATTACAAAGCGCCAATTGAGTCTAAATGTACTTTACGAATGATAACCAAATGTACAAATAATTCAAAAATATTGTAATAGAAACCAACAGATGCCGATTTGAATACGATTTTTTTAATAAGATGCGCAACAACTTTACGGCACGCTGCCCAAGGCTGCATTGTGTCGACATATATTGGCTCCATCACTCCGTGTCGCAAGTTGACGAACAAGAGGAGAAAGTGTCTTGGTCTTACCTCCATGATGCGGGCCGGAATGACACATCAAGCGACGCATGGGGTAATCAATACCCGACGCTGGCTGGTGTCGGTCGGTCCGCTCGAGGTGACTCTGCAACTGGCAGCCGAACCACCCCGGGCTGCAGCCTCCTATTCACTGGTGGTGTTCTCCATCGAGCCACCGGGGGGCGCCAATATTGACACCCTTCGCTAAACGCTTATTGCAATAGTTGCAGAATGTGATATAAAACTAATTAATTAACTAACATCAACAACAACAAAAAAAATCCAAAGCAGTAGTTATTTCTTCAACTAGGCCGAGATTGAGAATTTAAATTCTCCTCTTCTCTCCAGTCCTCCGTTAAAGGAGTTCTGTCAAAACTAATCAACATTAACGATTTCCAACTAGGCCGAGATCAAGACTGACTGAAAGTCTTGATCTCCTTTTTCTTCTTTCTTCTCCTCTTCTCTCCAGTCCTCCGTTAAAGGAGTTCTGTCAAAACTAATCAACATTAACGATTTCCAACTAGGCCGAGATCAAGACTGACTGAAAGTCTTGATCTCCTTTTTCTTCTTTCTTCCCTCTTCTTTCCAGTCCTCCGTTAAAGGAGTTCTGTAAACAACTCCAAATTACTGTCCTTAACTGCAAAATCAAGGTTGGGGGGTAGTTAGGTAAAGAGCTGCTATACTCCTTGAATACTAAAAACGTAATCACTTTTGTGAAGCGCCTTGAGGCAGCTTCGGCTACGATTTTGGCGCTATATAAAAATCTGTTGAGTTGAGTTAAAACCAAGTAAAAAGATACGTGGCTCTACGTGAAGTGTTTGTAAAACAATTTCTCTCTTTTTAAGCACATGCGTATTTACAGCACCACTGTCAGTGTTGAAACCTTAATAATAGCAAGAAAAAAATCACAACACAATAAGGAGAAGAAAAATGTACATGCCGACGTCCAAAATAAATTCCGAATGAGGGGAAAAAAAGTTTAACCCTTATGTGCTAGTGGAGGCCACACAAGGGAAGCAAACGGTGGCGGTGGCGCAGTGGTTAGCATTGCTGCCTCACAGCTAGAAGGTCCAAGGTTCGAATCCCAACCCGGACACTCTGACAGGTCCTTTCTGTGTGGAGTTTACATGTCTGCGTCCGGTGTCCCCCACCACCAAAACATGTTCTAGTTAACCTGCTCCTGGCTCACAATCTGGAGTTGGCCCCCGGGTGCCACACACATGGCTGCCCACCGCTCCTCAGGGATGGGTTAAATGCGGAGGAAGAATTTCACTGTACATGTATGTGTACATGTGTGACAAAATAAAGTATCTTATCTACACAAAGTAAGGAATCTTTTTTACAAAGTTCAGTGAAAAAACAAATATTACACACCCATGAATTTTACAGTAGTATCAAAGCCAAAATGCCACAAAATGAAATTAAAAACACACAGCGACCCGATGAGTACTCGTATGAAGTACTGCGAGACATAAGCACTCCATGATGACAACATGCTTAACCTTTCTAGCGGGGCTCCGAACCGGTTCAAGGAACAAAAACGAAAACGAGCAGAATTTTACGGAACTTTACGAGGAGCGGAAACGGAAACGAAAAGATTTCTTCAACTGTTCAGGAGCAGAAACGGAACATTATGAAATCCACAAAACCGGTTAAAAGCGCTTTTTCCCGTTCTCGCTATATTTTAACATATCCTAAGTCTGGGAGACAGTTTACTTCACGTTTACTATCAGTCAACTAGCCCCATGTATCTGGGGCTCCATCTTGTGGACAGACAAAGGAGCGAATGTAATGGCGTTAATAGTTGCTTAGGAGTTTGAAAGTCCACCAAATATATTTTGTACGAAAACCGGTTCAGGACCAATAATTTGGTGGTGGAACAGTTCCGAAAACAAAAACGTTAAATATAGACCTGCCTGTACCGTTCAGAACGGAAAGGTTTAAAAATAATTTCGTTTTCAAGCCCTGCTTTCTAGGAATCTCCCATCTGGACACCTTTCAGTGGTGTCCAGTAGCTGTGTCCAGGTGACTGCCTAGCACTTAACCTGTTCTCGTCTATCTGTTGACGTTCCTTCCCAGCACACTGATGCATATAGGAGCAAAAATTATAGACCAGCCATTAGGTGGCGCACCACTACTTCAGAATTATTGCTCACTTTGCAAACAAACTTGCCTACCTTGTCTGTACCTTGTCAACATTGCAGTAACCCAGAGTTATTAATTATCCAACCTTCCATTCTCCATTGAAGGTGATGTTTATCATACACAATTGTACTTACCACATGGCGGTTCCCAAAAGCGGCAAATCATTGTCGCGTTGTTTCCACTCACACAATATTGGTCTCACTGCCTTCCGTGAAGCACGTGATACGTTACAAGGCTCTTCATTGTCTGGCTTGGCACCACACTCAGTTGGCCGGCGATACGGAATTAACTCTTTCACCGCCAAGAACGTCATTGTTGTTGTTCAACTTTAAAAAAAGGGTGAAGATTCAACTTAAAATGTGCATCATAAGACAAACACTCCTACCACCTGATGTGTATGCAGAGATGGGCAGTAAGCCATTACATTTACTCCGTTACTATTTTTTTGTGTACTTTTGGAGTATATTCTTCACAAGTTACTTTCTGCTTTTATAATTGTGTAAATCTGAGGTGAAAAAAACATTTTTACTGAAACTTTTTTTTTACTGCTACTTGTTACATTAATTTGGCCGTTAGCGACGTCATCTCTCTCTACCTCTTCGGCGTTCTCTCTCTCGGTCCTTCTCTATATCAGGCACGCTCTCTCTCTCGGCCGCTTTCTCGCTCGCTCTCTCTGTCTCTTTCTCTCTCGGTCTCTCTCCCTCTCAGAGTTTGTAAATCGACAAGGGGCACTCATTTTTTTACTGTAAGTTACTCAGTACTTTCACTACATAAGTAACTTTTGTGGAGTACTTTTACTTGAGTAACTATTTGGATGACTACTTTTTACTTGAGTAATATTTTGCTGAGGTAACAATCCTTTTAATTTTTTTACTCTGCCCATATCTGCACGTCATGCACCGTTCTAGTTTGGCAAGTCAGGAAAAAATATGCTTTCACGCGCCGTGCAAGTCTTTCTGTATATTGGTCGAGGATTGGGGGCGGAATTAATGCTTGTCTAACGATTGCACACCTCTGCTCTTGTTTTAAACCGAACCCCCAAAAGTGCCAGGGTTATGTTAAATGTCTTTTCCTCTTGTTCATGTTTAATTGGTTAGCTTAGAAAAAAAAACATTATTTGAGTAATCAAAAAAACAAAACAATTCGTTCCCGTTTTACTTCAGCATTACATCACAAATTGTGAACAAATGACTAACAAGACAACCAAACATCGTATATATAATACCAACTCTTAATGGATATTGTGATCTCACGCTTACTATTTATTCTATATCTTGCCACGCAAAAAAACCCCAGTATTTTTACAACATGCTTGTAGCCCTATTGACATCTCAAAGAAAACACCATGGACTCCACAGCCAAATCCACTAGACATTTGTACATAAATATACAATTTTATACATGGCTCCGCCCCCGCGGAGGTAACGCTGAAGGTGGCATCCTACGTTTGCTCCACTGTGCCAACCAGCTGATTCCATTGGAGGTCCGCTAGGCGGCTAGGTCCGCACTCGCTGTTGTCTCCGTCAAGATGACCTCTACGGTAGCAGTTCAGAGTCTAGTCTGTTTTCTTCGGTTGCCGACTCTTCATGGAGACAACTGCAACGAAAATTCCTGGAGAGACAAGCCATTCATTCGTTGGTTGTGAATGCATGTAATGTAATGCATACCAGACCCCACACATAGATACACATAGTTGACCTGGCAAGGCAATACACTTGGTGTGCAAAGCATGCTTTCTAACCTGTAAAATGGGGCTGTGCAAAAAAAAAAAAATAAAAAAAAAAAATCAATTTGAAATCGGATTATTTTGTTCAGAGGATTTTTTTTGTGAACAATGTTTTATTTTTGTTCAGGGGATTTTTGAAGAAGTGAAATCGTTGAATGGGATTTCCTTTTTAACATTGATGACAATGATTTTACTGATCTTGTGGACAGACGAGGAAGTGAATGTAATGGCGTTTTAAAGGTTAACACAGTTGCACTTAAGTTTGAAACTTGAAAGTCCACCAAATATATTTGTATTAACTACATCTAAGCTTAACATTGCACAATATGAGGAGCTTTAAAGCTGGGATGACATCCTGAATATGAATTGTCAAATTTATGATATTTTGTATACAAAAAAATAAAAAATGATTTTAGAACCGTAGAAAATCTCCCATCAATTTGTAATAGTCATGTTTGGGGCTAAAATAAAGAAAAATAACAAATTAACAAAATATTCATAATCAAAAATTAATTACGTTGAAACTGCAAATTATTAATATTCGAAGAAGTAGATTATAGTAAATTTCACCTACAATCCCACCCCATAGACTGTATATATGCCCGTCCCACACAACCACCACCGCCTTCTAGTGATGGGCAAAAAAGAACCGAATCAGTTCACCAAAAATATTCATCACTGCCACACACATATACACACAACCGTCTCCCACCAGCAGTAGGACTGGGAGAGACGGGTGTGTGTGTTGGAGGAGTGTTGAAGCGGATGGGCACCTGCTGGAGCATTGAACGTGTTTGCTTCAACGTTCACCCGCCGTATCGCGAGCCTCAGTTGGACTATGATTGTTATTTCAGACCGCTCTGGGACCCCATCGGCTCCAGGATGGGCCCGCTGTTTGCGGCACGAAGTCCGACTAGTCGCCATACGGCGGGTGATTGGAGGGGGTGCCGAAAAATGTTCGAAATACACTGGATGGTGCACCTTTCGAAAGGAAATAAACCGCAACGCGCAGACAAAACTAGTTACACACAAACACAAAAATGTGCACATACATACGTGCGTGTGTACTATTTAAAGATTATATGCGATGTAAATACACCCAACATACAATATAAATCGACTTTTGGTCATTAGTTGAAATACTTTGAGGCAGTTCCACATTTGTACTGTAGGGGGCGATAAGGTTTCGTTTTGAATTTTGTGACAATTTCAAAAGAACCGAAATCTCGGAGGAACTCAAAATGCCCACTGGACGCAAATATTGTGAAGCAACCACAAAACGACCAGAATAGAGTTCTAGTTTTTCTAGACCAGAATAGAGAATCTAGTTTTAGATGGTCCATTATTATTTCGCAAGCCTATGCTTAACAAATAAACACTTTTAAAACTTGATCATTCATGTCACCCCGTCTTTAAGAACGAACAGAATGTTTGCGTTCCGAACTGGTTCAGGACCAATATTTTGGTGGTGGAACGCTTCTGAGAACGAAAACGTTAAGCATAGGCCTGCCTGAACAGTTCGGAACGTAACTTTTTAAAAATAACTTGGTTCTCAAGCCAAGCTAGTATCTCTCACCTATACAGAGGAGTCCGAGCAATGCTGCAACCCCAGGAAGGATGATGGTGTATTCACGGGGCAGGAAGTAGCGCTGGAGAACGTGCTCAGCATCCACGAAGGGCTGCAATCACAGTCAGTGTTAAAGGTTTTTTTTTTAAATCTCAAACTAAAGCAATTTTTGTCTTAAACTGATTAGATGGTCATTGTTATCTATGCTGCCTAGTGCTGACAGTAGGGCTGTCACTGCACTGACTAAATGTCTTCCCCATATAGTCGTCTGTATAGAGCTGCAATCGATGAATCGATTAATTGATGATAATCGATTATTGAAATAATCTCCAACTAATTTGATTAATCGGCACCGATTAATCGTTTCATGCTTTTGGCCGATTCTTCGCTCAAACGTGTTGACAACACGTAAGCTTATATAATATAACTAATATAATTTTCCTACTATTACTATAACATGGAGATCGTGGAACAGAAATTCCAACATGTTATGAAAAAAATGAACTAGAAAATGCGATGGTACCCACCAGTACAATAACCCAGATGCTGTAGTAGGAGAACAGCAGCAGACTGAAACCCACCAGGCCGCCGCCCACCGCTCGGTCTGTCAGTGTAGCCTGTGTGTAGCAACCCCAGTGGTCAGTTGATGCATTACATGAACTCATATTACAATTTCCATACGTTCATTAAAACATCAGATATGGGCAGAGTAGCCATAAAAAATATTGAAGTACCACAGCAAAATAATAAAGTAAAAGTCAAAAGTAAGTCATCCAAATAGTTACTCAAAAGTAATCAAGTAAAAAAGTACTCTACAAAAAAGTTACTTAAGTAGCGAAAGTGCTGAGAGAGAGCGCACAAGAGAGAGAGAGAGAGCGCCCGAGAGTGAGAGACCAAGAGGAAAGAAAAAGCGGCAGAGAGCGAGAGAGCCCACAAGGGAGAGAGATATGTGCCAACGCCCAACAGGTGTCGCTAAAAGCCAAGTTAACGAGTAACAGTTAACGGTAACAGACGGACAGCGCAGTAAAATAAATTTCACCTGAAATGTACTCAAGCAAAAGTAGAAAGTAACTTAAAAATATATACTACAAATAAGTAACACAGTAAATGTAATGAGTTACTGCCCATCTCTGTTAAACATACAGTAATATCTTCAAAAATAACATTTACAAACATGTTATTTAGTTATACTCGAATCACAAAGCATACTTTGGTCAGCTTGGTTTGAATTAGGCTCTTAGAAGCCTTTATCTTGAAAGAATAAAAATACAAATAATTGTGCTGGAAAATAACACAACTAAATCGCATAAAAGCATTTCAATACCAAAGCATATTGTTGATGATGCGACAATGATTTATGCTGTCCTTTAAATACTGACCTTTTAATACTCATTAATCAAGATATTCATTGAAACAATTCTTGCTAATCTTGCTTTTAAACTAACTACGTTTAACTAAATATGGGACGGTGCTCTTCTGGCCATAAAACACAGCGGCATCAGCAACAGTAGTAGTGCCACTGGCAACACTGTGGTGGCACAAGAGGGATTTGGTTGTGGGATTTGTACTCGATTACAAATTGAGTATTTTTGTACTCGAGTCCGTGGTTTATAGATAGGATGTATCACTATGTAATAATAATAATAAATGATAATAATGATAATAAACGAATGTCACGCACTGAATAAAATTGTTGCAGGCGCAATGTCCGGGAAACGGGGATTCGGCACACACTTCTGGGAGTGTTTCATGACAAGACGCCGCCAAGCAACACTGCACTGCTGCTCAGGGCTTGAAAACGGAATTATTTTTGAAACGTTCCGTTCCGTTCCTAACGGTTCAGGCAGGTCTCTGTTTAACGTTTTCGTTCTCGGAACCGTTCAGCCACCAAAATATCGGTCCTGAACCGGTTCGGAACAGAAACCTTTTGTTCGTTCTTAAAGTTCCTCATATTGTGCAATGTTAAGTTTAGATATAGTTCATACAAAATATATTTTGTGAACTTTCAAACTTCAGTGAGTTGTATTAACGTGACAACTGGGTTTAAAACACCTTTACATTCACTTCCTCGTCTGTCCACAAGATGGAGCCCCAGATGCATGACGCTTGATGACTGACAGTGAAAGTTGGATGCCTGCACAACCGGAAATAGTCTCCCAGACATAGGAAATGTTCAAATATATAGGGAACAGAAAGCTTTTAACCGGTTTTGTGGATTTCATAATGTTCCGTTTCTGTTCCGGAACATTTGAATACATCTTTTTTCGTTTCCGTTTCCGCTCCTCGTGAAATTCCATAAATTTCCGTTCGTTTCCGGTTTTCGTTTTCGCTCCTTGAACCGGTTCGGAGCCCTGGTTCAAAGTGCACTTGTTGAAAAGCTATGTGTGGCCTTAAAACCTGCTTTTAAAAAGGGGGAATGATATCCTTTTTTTCTTTAGTGTAGATCAAGATTTAACACTCTCTGAGTTA
>OMKY01256049.1:4777-16354 GCA_900302395.1 Bregmaceros cantori
ATAGCATACGTCATCATAGGCATGTACTTATACTAAACCTCGTACATCTTAACCTTAGGTTTGGATTGTTTGCCTCTGCTTCTTTCACCTCTTTCTGATCCCTCTTGACATGTTTATTTTTTCGACACCATTTTATACTAATAATAATAATAACAATAATAATAACAACAATAATAATAATACATTTTATTCATAAAGCTAGTTTCATTGTTAAAAACAATCTGTATCAAAGGGATAAAAACAGGTTTTAGAAATACACCAAAACAGGTTGAGAAGCACATCAGAAACAGGTCAAGACAAGGCTTTTTTTAAAAGATAGGTTTTTAGGCCTTTTCTTGAAACAGTCAATAGTCTGCAGAGCCCTCAGTTGGTCTGGGAGGGAGTTCCAGAGTTGGGGAGTGGCTGAGCAGAAAGCCTGATCACACATGATGCGAGAGAGACAAAGAGGGAGAGAGGGAGAGACAGAGAAAGCGACCGAGAGAGAGACCGAGAGAGAGAGAAAGAGCGAGAGCCTGTGAGGGAGCTAAAAACCAAGTTAATGTAGCGAGTAGCGAATTGCTGACATCTGAGTAAAAAGTAGTTTTTTTTACCTCAAATTTATTTGAGTAAAAGTAGAAAGTAACTTGTGAAAAATGTACTCCAAAAGTAAAAAAGTACACAAAAAATGTAACAGTAAATGTAATGCATTACTGCCCATCTGGTGGTCACATAAAAAAATAAAATAAATGCAGCTTGGTTACACCGGCTCTTTCCCTCTCCTCCCTTGGAAGTTGCCTCCTCCCCACTCCCCAGCTCGCTGAAACACCTCCGGGGGTTAAGAGCAGAAATGGGTCGGCTGATAATATCTGCTGGCCGTCCTTGATGGAGTTTCTTCAGGATTGGAGTTAAGACTGTTAATAAGATTTCCCTGTCGGCTAATTACATCAGGAATAACTTCCCAGTCTGGTCCAACACTCTCTCCATGGTCTCCAGCTGAGAGCAAAGGACGGAGAGTGTAGCGCGAGCCTGTCTGTGCACGGGCGCTTCCTTCATCAGATGTGTGTTACTTGATGTGTGATACGTAGAGACGGGCAGAGTAGCAATAAAAATTACTTACGTAAAAGTATTGTTACCTCAGCAAAATAATACTCAAAGTAAAAGTATCCATCCAAATTGTTATTCAGGTAAAAGTATGAAAGTATTCCACAAAAGTTACTTAAGTTACGAAAATAGTGAGTAACTTTCAGTAAAAAAATTAATAAATTAGGACAAATTCTTTTTTCAAAATGTGACTGAATGCTTGTTGATTTACAATCCCTGGAAATCCCCCTGCTTTTCATATCCTTCTGGAAGAAATAAGAGAGACCGAGAGAGAGAGAGAGAGAGAGAGAGAGAGACCGAAAGAGCACCTGAGAGAGAGAGCGCCCAAGAGAGAGCACGCCCGAGATTGGGAGAGAGAGCGCCCGAAAGAGAGAGTGTGCCTGAGAATGGAAGAGAGAGTGCCCGAGAGAGAGCGCGCCTGAGAATGGAAGAGAGAGCGCCCAAGAGGGATCGCATCTGAGAATGAAAGAGAGAGCGCCCAGAGAGAGAGAGCGCGCCTGAGAGAGAGAGCGCGCACCCAAGAGTGGGAGAGAGAGCGTGAGAGAGAAAGAGCGCCCAAGAGATATGACGTCAACATATGTGCCAACAGTTCCCAATGGGTGTCGCTAAATGTAGCAACACCCTAAAATTTCTGACACAAAAAGTATTTTTTTTTTCCACCTCAAATTTACGAGTAAAAGTAGAAAGTAACTTGTGAAAAATGTACTTCAAAAGTAAAAAAGTACACAAAAAACTGAGTAAATGTAATGCGTTACTGTCCATCTCTGGTGACTACACATTTATGGTGATACTACAATGATGAGTGGAAGAGAGAGGGTGTTATAGTGATCAGGTGGGTGCGAGAGAGGGGGAGAGAGAGGGGGGAGGAGAGGATAAGTGTGTAGAGGGAAGAGTGAGGGTGTGAAGGAGAGCGAGAGACATGTATATGATGTGTGTTTGTGTGTATGTGAAAGGTTGCATGAAGAAAAGAAAGGGAACATTTCTATAAACGAATACAAGCATCTGTATCCTCTGTTGCAATCAGTGACATCTGATTCCTCATTTAAAAAAATAAAACCAGGTAGTACTTTCCATCACTTGGTCAATTTCCTAAATACGCCTTCAATCCATTCCTCCATCTGACTAGTTAGCACATCACCAGTCATACCAGTTTGTGGTATCCACACCATTTGGCACCACATGCCAAATGGGGTGCTAAAAACACTTTCGCTGCGTCACATGGAAGTGTGTGTGAGTGGTCTCTTGCGTCAAGGGTTCTTCTGTTTGCACTTTTGAATGAATGAAAAATGTATTTCTTGAATGAAATGTATTTTATTGAGATGAGCATCATGTACATCATTTTCTTTTCATCATCTTTTCATCTCAGTGGGGGTCGGAAGACAGTGTATACAAATCATTATAAATAAAATGGGATTACCAAAAATAAGTAAATAATTAAATAACAATAATAATATTTTCTTAAAAATTTTAAAAATGTGAAAAAAGGGTAATTGAGATGCCACTAGTCACTTCAGTGTTCGTCAACTCTTTTTACATTAGAGCATGTCACATTTACAAACCAACCTTTGTAGTTCGTCTGTACATTGATAACCATGCAGAAATTATTGTAACAGTGTGTTCAGAAAAATTATTCACAAATATATTGTGAGAATTATCATTCTCTCTCTCTCTCTCTCTCTCTCTCTCTCTCCTATATTGTGTACCATGTGTGTATCTTAGAGTATCTTAGTGTATCTTAGGGTGTATTCAAACCGCATTTTGAATTTGTCGCGGGTTGGTTCCTGAATGTAGCGTGGGTTGTTTCCCGCAGGTGGCGCAGGTTGATTGGTTGCAGTAGTATTCAAACTGGCGTTTAACACCCGAGATAAATTCGTCAACGGCTACACGTGCTTTCTGCAGTCGTTCGCTTATTGGAAGAATATTAGCCACTCACGAAGCAGGAGAAGGACATAACCAGATCAGCCTTTCGGTGGAACATTTCTGCGTGTGTGCGTGAGCGCACATGCGTGCGGCACGTTCGCTCCGGACCGCAGTTAAAATATCGAAAAGAAGAGAAAGAACCATGATAAAATATTGGTTATGATAATAATAATTGAATAATGACAGAGAGAGGGAGGTGGAGAGGGGGGTTGACGCGCTCACAGCATGGGCTTGTGCATAAGCTCACACACTCACACAAACACACACACACACACACTTGATTGCTGCCTTAATATTATGTTCACACTTCACATACTCGAGGGGAGGTTGCGCCGTTTCGCGTCACGGCGCGTTTGTCGCGCGTTCAATCCCGGGTTCGGACCACCTCAATGAGCAGGGCTCGTCTCGGATGATTTAGCGCGGACTCGGACCCGCTTGGCGCATTCATACCAACCGGGACAACTCGGAAATGAGTTCCATCTCGGTTAAAACAAGTCGGACCCGGGGTAAACACGTTGGTTTGAATACGCCCTTAGAGTCCCAAATTCCTTCACAATGCTGCTGTGTGTGTGTGTGTGTGTGTGTGTGTGTGAGTGATTAAAAGGATAGACAGAGACATGATGTTCATTGGTCCCTCAACAACACGCCCTCTGGTGGACGTTAACGACACTGAGGAACTCTTCATTTTCTCACAGAAGACTGAACAGGCACCGTGCCAAACTGAAGGCTTGGGTGTGTTACATAACCAGGTGTGGCAGTCGACAATGTTGAAAAAGTGTTTTATTGATTAGCTAATGGTGTGTGTGTGTGTGTGTGTTGGGAAAGATGGGGAGAAGGGGAGAGAGAGAGTGAGAGAGAGAAGAAGAGAGAGAGAAGGAGAGGGAGAGAGAGAGAGAGAGAGAGAGAGAGAGAGAGAGAGAGACTAATCTGTCTTAGCCACCTGGACATCCATCAACAGAACCAGAGAGAGATAGAAAGGGCCAGGAGCAGGGCTCAGAACCGGTTCAAGGAACGAAAACAAAAAACAAAAACTAACAGAATTTTATGAGGAGCGAAAACGAAAAAAAGATTTCTTCAACTGGAAAATATATAATATTTGAACATATCCTATGTCTGAGATCATTTCTGGTTGTGCATCCATCAGTCAGTCGTCAAGCCCCATGCATCTGGGGCTCCATTTTGTGGACAGACAAGGAAGCGAATGTAATGGCGAATGTAATTTTGTATAAACTATATTCAAACTTAACATTGCATAATATAAGGAACTTTAAGAACGAACAAAATTTTTGCCTTCCAAACCAGTTCAGGGCGGATATTTTGGTGGCGGAACGGTTCCGAGAACGAAAACGTTAAACATAGTCCTGCCTGAACTTTTTAGAAATAATTTTGTTTAAGACCTGGTCAGGTGTCTGTTACTAGCTCGCTCTCTCCTGACCCCCTGAGTCCTCTTCTCTTTTACAGACTCGGATTCGGGGTGGGGCTATCATCATATGTTGTAGTCTGGCTGGAAGGGGCACCCCCCATTTCGGGGTTTCTCCACTCTGAACATCTACCGCAATGCATCGGAACTGCAACGTTCCTCCCCACTGGTTGTCAGCGCCGGAATTTCACCAGCAGCAGCAGCACACCAGTAAGTTGAACTCTCTCCACTCTCCACTGGTTAAGGTTAGGGTTCGGGTTGGGACTCAAGCCGGAACGGCGGCTCTTCTGTGTCAAGGCAGCAAATTTACCATGTCGTAACCGCGGAACTTTCAAATAAAGCTGTCGGAGAGAAACGTTGTAACGGAGGAATGTCGAGATGGCCCGTGGAGCAGAGGCTCCACGGGCCATGGGTGTTGTGATCAGTCGTGTAACACTGTGACAGCTCAAGGCTACACAGCCGATAAGCATAGGAAAATGCACTGGTTTATATAGTGTGCATCTTGAATCATTAAGTTCATGCTTTTCTCCATGATGGTTTGTGTTGTGTTTAAGATTTTCCCCGGGGGCATCCAGCAAAAGCGACAAGCATCATACAACAACTAGAGCCCGAGAGAGATCAAGAAACCGGCTTCACCGAATGCAAAGGTTCAGTCTCCGCATCCGCCGAGGCTGTTGATACCCCAGATTCGAACATCTGGGGACATCTTTGAACGCAGAGGCGATGGCTAATACAAAGTCAAGTGGAAGAGTCCAGCGCATGTTCACCATGAACCTGCCCGGGCTGCAGCAAATTGGGGGCCTCGCATCTGCCTCGACTTATTCACGGATGACCCGGCGGTGAAACGTGATCTTGTCTTGAAGTCTGAGAGTAGCCCTGGCCGTGTTGGAGGGTCGTATGAGTGTACGTATTACACGCCACACCCATCGCTTATTAAAACATGCCACAAAACACCACACTCTGTTTTTCCTCTCTGTCCCTCTCCCAGTCTATTCCTCTCTCTGTTTCTCATTGGCTGTGTCCGAATTCGTTCCCTATCCCCTACTCCCTACTCTCAATATAGTGCACTCAACAGTAACAGCCGAGATTTCGGACACTAGAGTCCGCGCCGTCCAAATTATTATAAAACATAATTATAAAAAATATAATTACACATTTCAACAATCATCACAAGAAGTCAAAAGTGCATTTATAACTATTTGCCGCAGTCGGTCACTATTTACTCCATCTGTGCCATTTTTTTGGAGTTCACGCATTTGCCACCGTCTCTCTACCCCCCACTCTTCATCCCAGTTTCTGATTTAATCCTCTTACTATCTCTAGTAAGGAATGAAAAGCAGCGCTTGCGCCCACAAAATAACGTAAAAAACTAGAATCACTCAGAGATTACAAACGTGCGCTGTAGTGGTCCCAAAAAAATAGTACTTTTAGTGCTAGCAGGAATGCACCAAAATGTAATCAATTGTTCCATGTGTCATTTAAAAAAAAACCAATTACAAAATCCAGATCCATGCACAACTTTTTCAGTTATCTTGGGGACAACCCAACCAACCAACGCGAGCAAAATCATAACCTGCTTCACTGTGCAGCCCCGGCGCAGGTAATAAAAATAAAATAAAATACACTGCGTTAACATCCCATCTGCTCCATGTTTTAAACTCTTGCCCGTCTCCTTCCAACCCGGTACAATGTTGTTGTTGTTTTTATGTTGTTGATTTTTTCCCCCCTTATCCCATCCTGAACAAGAAGTGAATTACATTGAAATAAAATCAGATTAGATTCAAATTAGAATTGCAGAACTGCAGTGTGAAGCTGCGCAGTTTTTAGTTTTTCCATTGGGATCGAGTAACGGAACTTCCTCCTCAACTTGTTGCAGCGCTTTTGTTTCCAATTTGCAGCGCTGGGATGATTCCCTGTGTTGGCGGAAACAAATTAGACACAGCTTTTCATTTGTCTCCGAGAAGAAAAAAAAAGAAAAAGAAAAAAAATCCACAATCATCGGAAATACCCTCTCCACAATCTGCTGTATACCACCTCATCCTACGCGTTGCTACAAACACACATATATGAAAAGCTGTTGCTATAAACAGCGCTGATGCAAACACACTAGATTTATTTGCGCGCCCACTAAACAACGTTCGCCAACGACGGTGCAATCATCGCGCGCCACATCCTCGGCGCCTCGCGAGCGGCCACCTCCGTCGTCCTCATTCCCCCCGCTTTCATCTTTTTTAAACACCGCCCACGGCGCATCCCTCTAGAGAACGAGACGCCTGCAGGCGACTTGGCTCCTGTTGAGAGCAGCGGCACCAGGAGAACACTGGGGATGATCTCGCTTGGCCCGGAAGATACGGCGCACGTACAGAATCAGTCGTGTAACAGTGTGACAGCTACGCAGGCTACTCAGCCGATAAACATAGCAATATGAATATAGGTGAATAAACAGAGATACAGAGATAAGAAACCCTCTTCCGAGGGATTGATCTTAAACTATTTGATCTTTTACATGTTGCGGCCAATGTCTCCACCCGGAGTTGAGCGCTGAGATTACGCATAAATTGGCTGTGTCCGAAATCGCTCCCTATCCTCCATATAGTGCACTATATGGGGCGCTTGTAGTGGTGTCCGAATTCTCCATGTACCCTATATGCTGCACTGAAAGTATCCCACAATGCACCGCAAAAAGTAGTGAGCATCGGATGTACCCTAGACAAAGCAATATAACCCATAATGCATTGGGAGACGTTTTAAAAATGACCTAAACTTCAAACAACGGCTATTGCGGTACTAAACAGCGACCGACCACCACAAATAGCTATACATTTAAATACTTTTGACTTTTTCTGATGATTGTTGAATTTTATAATTATATTTTTTATAATTATATTTTATAATAATTTTAACTCTAGTGTACGAAACCTCGGCCGTTGCTGTTGAGTGCACTATATGGGGTGTAGGGAGTAGGGGATAGGGCCATTATAAAACCACAGGGAGCGTGGAGGATGGGGGGGTACGGTTAACGGTGCTTTTCCATTGGAGTTCGGCGAAAATCCCGAATATACCATATAAGTGGATGTGAAGAGATGCGGCATTGATACGCGGTGCAAGAATTTGCGTCCAGCGACCAGTTGCCGAGTGACGCGGCAGCCAGGCGCGGCCGCCGCATCGCTCTAGAGACGAGACGCCTGCAGGCGACTTGGCTCCTGTTGAGAGCAGCGGTGCCGGAGCCCACGGCACCAGCAGAATGCTGGAGATGATCTCGCTTGGCCCGAAAGATACGGCGCCCGGGGGCTCTGATGGCACACGTACAGAACATCTGGATGGATGTAGGATGTGTCGAGGAGCCGCGCTGGGAAGGGGGGTTAGTTTAGAATTACTTGACCCAAATCAATCCAATAAATTATTTCCCTTCTCTTAAGCTGCAGCTGCTCGACTCATAACGGGGAATGGAGGCACCCGAAATGTACGTGGTTATGAATCTGAACTCATGGGACGGTGGCGCAGTGGTTAGCATTTGCTGCCTCACAGCTAGAAGGTCCTGGGTTCGAAGCCCAACCCGGACAGGTCCTTTCTGTGTGGAGTTTACATGTTCTCCCTGTGTCTGCATGGATTTCCTCTGGGCACTACGGTTTGCCGCCACAACCAAAAACATGTCTAACATCTTGTTAACCTGCTGCAGTCAGTGCTCCTGGCCAAGGAACTGGCTCAGAACTGGAGTTGGCCCCCGGGCGCTGCACCGCGGCTGCCCACCGGTCCTCAGGGATGGGTTAAATGCGGAGGAAGAATTTCTCTGTACATGTTTGTACTATGTGTGTGATGAAATAAAGTATCTTAATTACCCGCGCTGCGAAGCAGGTTATGTTTTTGGTCGCGTTGGTTGGTTGCTTGAAAAGTTGTGCACGGATCTAGATGAAATTTTGCAGGCAGAGTTGTTGGAAATGACAAGCGGAAGAATTGATTACATTTTGGTGCATTTCTGTAGCCTATAAGTAACATAATCATACTTAATCACCAACTTACCGATCGTTGGGGGCTTACCGCGGTCACGTGACCAGACTTCCGCGTCGCAACGGCTACTGGGAAATGTATTTGGCTTGTGCTGAGAATGTTTGCCAGTGGCGTCAATCGCAATCGCGCTACTTTAGCACTTGCATTGATAATGTGTTGCCACACATACTGCTAGCACTAAAAGTACTATTTTTTGTACCACTACGGCTGTAGAAGGTTTGCAATCTCTGGGTGCTTCTAGTTTTAAAAGTAGTCCAAAATTAACAATTCATCTTGTGGGACATCTTGTGGACAGACGAGGAAGCGAATTTAATGGCATTAACACAGTTGCTCTGAAGTTTGAAAGTCCACCAAATATATTTTATATAAACTATATCTAAGCGTAACATTGCACAATATAAGGAACTTCAAGAATGAACAAAATGTTTGTGTTCCGAACCGGTTCAGGACCAATATTTTGGTGGCGGAACGGTTTAGAGAACAAAAACATTAAATATAGACCTGCCTGAATTGGGGAAAGGAACGTTTTAAAAATAATTTAGTTTTCAGCCACAAACTTGATTCCAAAGCTGCTTTAAGAGACGGTCAGGACCTACACAGTTAGTCAATAACCTGACCATTGAGCCTCAGTTTTCAGGGGTTCCTAGGTGTGTGTGTGTGTGTGTGTGTGTGGATGTCACTGTTTCCCGACCGGAGTCTGCTGTGCAGTTCACGCTCTTCTGACGTACGAACCAGTAAATCACGAGACTCCGTGCTCAGACCCAGATTTCTGTTGTTGCCTGGAGAGAGGCACAACCTATCGCAACATAATTATGTTCGGCAAATGCAACGCAGGTGGACCATGCATGAAAAAAAAGAAAAATCATGAAGTTAACTTCAAAACATGTCCTTGGGGAGAGTCAAAGCTTGCTGTGCCCGGAGCACATGGCTTTGCTGGTTTATGAATAAGGTTTTGAATATTGTATCGCCCTCTCCGGCATTCCCTCGTCGGCACCAACACACTCTCAGCTAAAACCTTGGTTACTTGATGCAAAGCAGCCGACCGGGCGGATAATGACTGAACTTGCTTATTTTAGTATCTGACTTTTTAATCAGTGTGCCGTGACATGAAAACACACACAAACACACGCATACATTACAACTACTGGCAAAACCATGAAAACAGGTGGTCATGCAAGTGCACACGCAATCAGAAACACACACACGCACACTTACAAACATATCAGCTGAGGACAGGTGGAGGCAGAGACGACTGCATACATCGCTTGCAAATTAGGACTCAGCGATACGTAGACCAATGCAAACACAAGTACATAGTATAATGAATCGGCACTATCCTTTCAACAAGTAAATCATATATATATATCAGAAGATTAAGAAGCAACTCTTTGTGCTGCCCAGTCGGTTAGGCAGAGCGCTGGAAAGCATGCATATGCCTCAATGGCGCGGTGAGTCGGTGGTTCGAATATCACCACCAACGTATTTCCCGCATGTCTGCCCCCTATCTTCAGCTGTTTCTGCTAACCCTAATAAATAAAGCTTGGAAAAAACAGCCTGAATTGGCTGGAAAAAAGAAATAAGAAATATAATATTGAAATTAGAATTATCTTAGCAGTATTAGCAGTATGTCTCTGTTCGGAGGAACTCCCCTATTTCCATGAGTACCATGGAAAAGCACTAATTCAGGGAGCAGCAGTAGTGTAGAGAATTTTCACCCTAGCACGCAGGGTGAGTAGTTTAGGGGATTCTCACCCCAGCAGTCAGGGTGAGATAGCTAACCCCCCATGAACAGAGCCAAGCGACGTGACAAGAGAACATGTCACATCATACACAACATTTTTTCCATCTTGGTTAAGTGGAGCAGGGGAAGGTGGTGGGTAGCAAAACAAAGAAGTACACGGTTTAGGAGCGGGTAGAATTTATAGGGCGTGCCGAAGCTGTCCGGCCAATCGTTAGGGAGAGAGTTAATCAGCTGAGGGGATACATCTGGATCAATTAGGAATGAATGAAGGGGAGGGCAGCAAGCTTCTTAACTATCATGGCCTGCCAGAAATGATGGTAGTACTATATATATTATACAAGTTATGTCACAATACCCCAGCGGCTCAAAGGGATGGAGTGGACAGATTGGCTGTGAGTCTCTTGGACAGTGCCCAACTGCCCACGTTGGTTGCGCGTACCATAACGCTCTCTCTCTCTCCCTCTTGAGTGCGCTCTTGATCTCGCTCTCTCTTTCTCTGTGTCTCGCTCTCTCTCTCTCGATGTCTCTCTCGCTCTCTGTCTCTCGCTCTCTCTCTCAGTGTCTCTCTCGGTCTCTCTCTCTCTCTCTCCTGTGCTCTCTCTCTCTGTCTCTCTCTCTCGGGCGCTTTCTCTCTCGCTCTTTTATTTTATTTCTTTTTTTTTACTGAAAGTTACTTAGTACTTTCGCTACTCAAGTAACCTTTTGTGGAGTACTTTTTTAGTTTTACTTGAGTAACTTTTTTTTTTAAGTTATTTTTTCCGGCGTCAGCGCCGTTTTTCCATCTTTATTGGACAGGATTAGTTGGAAGCTGGGTTGAAGAGATCGGGGGTAGACATTGCAGACAAGTCGATGAGCGGAGTCGAACTCGCGACACTGCGGACGCTGCGTTAGACACAGCGCCACTAACATGAATAGGGCCGCGTTAGGTGTGGTGTCCATACCCACTCACTCTCTCCCTCTTGGGTGCTCTCTCGATCTCTCTCTCTCCCTCTCTCTGTGTCTTGCTCTCTCGCTCTCTCTCTCTGTGTCTCACTCACTCTCTCTCTCTCTCTGTCTCTCTCTCTCGGGCGCTTTCTCATCGATCTCGCTCTGTTATTTATTTATTTATTTTTTTACTGAAAGTTACTCAGTACTTTCGTTACTCAAGTAACCTTTTGTGGAGTACTTTTTTAGTTTTACTTGAGTAACTACTTAGATGACTACTTTTTACTGTTACTTGAGTGATATTTTGCTGAGGTAACAATACTTTTACTCAAGTAATTTTATGGCTTCTCTGCCCATATCTGGCTGTGTGTCTCTGTGCGTTCGTACCCTAGCGCTGCCTCTGCCTGCTCCGACGTGCTGATGTGTGGTGTTTGCTGTTGCGTGTAGCATTGTGGCAGTGGCTGTCAGCGTTTCCACGTCTCTA
>OMKY01256053.1:11196-25954 GCA_900302395.1 Bregmaceros cantori
ATGTGTTTCTGTTTTGGAATGGAAGGACAAGAGTTGTTGTCTCAAAAATATGTTTCAATCTGTTTAATTTGCGTTCTCAAGCAGTTGCTGTTCTCGCACAGACGTGCTTGATTTACCTGGTTTGTTGACAAATGGATCGCCGCTTTCAAAGTAAAAGATTGCTCAGAATGATTTAGTGGATTGGGCCTTACACTACTTGACTCACTGCGCTTTGTAATATTTAACCTTCTTGTTTGTCTCCAATTGTCAAAATGAATGGCAGGGCCATGACCAGGGGTTGAAAACGAAATTATTTTTAAAACTTTCCCGTTCCGAACGGTTCAGGCTGTTCTATATTCAACTAAAAATATTGGTCCTGAACTGGTTCGGAGCACAAACATTTAGTTTGCTCTTAAAGTTCCTTATATTGTGCAATGTTACGTTTAGATATCTCTTTTATACAAAATATTTTTGGTTGACTTTCAAACTTCAGAGTAACTGTATTAACGCGCATTACAAGCGCTTCCTCGTCTGTCCACGAGATGGAGCCCCAGTTGCATGGGGCTTGATAACGTGACACTGAAAGTGGACGAAAATAGTCTCCCAGACATAGGATATGCTAAAATATATAGAGAATGGGAAAAAAAAAAGTTTTTAACCGGTTTTGTGGATTTCATAGTGTTCCGTTTCTGTTCCGGAACATTTGAAGAAATGTTTTTTTCGTTTCCATTTCCGCTCCTCGTGAAATTACGTAAAATTCCGCCCGTTTTCGGTTTTCGTTCCTTGAACCGGTTCGGAGCCCTGGCCATGACACTGTCTAGGAATGTAGACTGGCATTGGGGGAAACTAATGTTGAACGGGTTTGCGCGAAGGACGTACCAAATCATTATTCGCCTCGTTTGTTGGCAACTAGTTCTCTAATCGGTGATTAATCGTTTACTGTATATTCCACACTATATGGCACACCTGACTGTAAGGCACACTGTCAATAAATTGGCCCACTACGTCCACTAAGATGACTGTACACAGGCTGTGATACAGATACCAGAAATTGGTTTATAAAGGGCAAAACAAAATGACAGTGTCCTGTTTTATCTATTGTGCAGAAAATATGGTGATTGCTTACAGCTCTAATTTGCGCTCCTTTCCTCCACAGCTGCACAACGGGCCCAGGAAGTACCAGATTCGACTAAAGAGTTTGTCTGGGCCCATTGAGGTTTTACTGGTGAACAAGGATCCCAGTAGCCCTTCGCCAGTCGTCCTACCAGTGCCTCCCCCCGACGACGTGCTCCAGTCCGTCCCAACGACGCCTACCTCTCAGGTCCGTGTCAAACCAACGAGCCAAACACCTGTCCTCGCAGGGTTGTACTAAGTATTCAAAGAAATAAGCTATCTATTCGATTCAAAGTGTTATGACTTGAATAGATGCATACATGGTTTTGTGACGGTAACAAGCAATTATGCATAAACGAGAAGAAAATACATTTTCAGGAAGAATTGATAACCAAATGTAACATTTTTTTGAATGCCAATTCTTCTCAAATTGTTAGCATACGTTTTTTTTCTCTAAAGAGGTGCAATTACATTGCGAACTCCTCCCTCCTTAGCAACGGTTGCTATATCAGTCAAGCTTTCACGTCTCCTAGGCTCTCATTCTCCTGGTATGAATAGGATGGCAAAATGCTTTCATCAGTGTACGTTACGGCTTTGCCCAAAGAAATCACAAGCAAATTTAGTTCCCCGATCGGAGCAGGCACATTGGCTGTGTCCGAAATCGCTCCCTATCCCCTACTCCCTAACCCCCATATAGTGCACTCACTTATAGTGCACTCAGCAGCAACGGCCGGGATTTCGGACACTAGACTCGGCGCCGTTTAAAATGATTACAAAATATAATTATAAAATTCAAAAATCATCACAAAAAGTCAAAAGTACTTACATTTATAACAATTTGCCGAGGCTGGTCTTGCAATGCATTATGGGTTATATTGCTCCGTCTAGGGCACATCCGATGCTCACTACTTTTTGCGGTGCATTGTGGGATACTTTCATTGCTCTATATAGGGTACATGGAGAATTCAGACACTCCTACAAAATGGCGTGTGCCCCATGTAGTGCACTATATGGGGGATAGGGAGCCATTTCGGACACAGCCAGTGAAAGTTATACGAAAGTGAGGGGTCGGGACTGGGGAAGTATTTACATTTTGAATCGGGTGGGGAGAACCGGGTGTCTAAACTGTCTGTCTCGCCGGCCGGTTTGCTGACACGTTCAACGGCGAGACCGTGAGGGTCGGCGGTCGGCTATCTGTTATAAGTATCCACACCATCTCTACTCTGAACGGTAACCCCCCCTTCTCTACTCTCTTCCTGCCTGATTGTCTCCTACAGACCACCACGTCATCCTTCGGCGCGTCCTCCAGCACAACGACTTCCAATCAAACTACAGGTAGCCGTCATTTGGCTGGTTTCATATTCAGGACATGTTTGTTACTCTTACTATATTATTCTCTACCCTTGTTATTGTATTTAGGCGTGGTAAAAGATTATTGTGTGTATAACATATGTGCTTCTCACCAACCTTACTGTCTTCTAGAGCTGGGCAAATGGTGTACAAAAAAATAATAATAATAATTAAAAAATAGCAGCACGGTGGTGCAGTCATTAGCATTGCTGCCTCACAGCTAGAACCTGGACAGGTCCTTTCTGTGTGGAGTTTACATGTTCTCCCCGTGTCTGCGTGGGTTTCCTCCGGGCACTCCGGTTTCCCCCACCACCAAAAAAAAAAAAAACATGTCAACCTGCTCCAGTCAGTGCCGCTGGCCAAGGCACTGCCTCACAATCTGGAGTTGGCCCCCGGGCGCTGCACCGCGGCTGCCCACCGCTCCTCAGGGATGGGTTAGATGCGGAGGAAGTTTTTCACTGTACATGTATGTATGTGTGATGAAATAAAGCATCTCTTATCTTATATATAAAATAAAATCTGCGTCATTGAATTTGTGTTTCACTGAAAAAAATGAATGTTGACACAATCACGATCATTGGATAGGTCACTTTTTGCCGGAGTATTGCGCTCTTCAGTTTGCTTTTCATTTCTCATGTGGATTCACTTGACCATTGCTTCTGTCTGACCCCCAGCTCCAGAGGTCCCCAAGCCGTCTGGTGCCCCAGCAGCAGCTGCTCCCACGGCGGTGACATCGTCACCCAGCCAGCAGCAGCAGCAACAACAGCAGCTGCAGTCGTCGGCCTCCCTCGACTGCTCCATCGCCTCGTCCCACTGTGCCCCGTCCACAGACTCCAACCCCACCGCAACTTCTGCCTTGTTCCAGCCCATCAAGTCCAGTCCATCCCACAGTAAGTAGTCCTAGAGCTCTGCAGAGGGAGTGCCTTGACCCACAGCGGACGCAACTGTGCACTGGAAACGATGGAAAAGATATGACTTTACACAAAGAACAGATGTAGAATTTACACGGCGAGAGCACAATATTTTAGGTTTTTATTTATTTATTTATTGTGCAAATCAGTTGATACAGCACTCGTGAAGAGGTTAAAATGCACATCATGAGATGGCTCACATCAAGTATAGTATAATATTTGAACATGTGCATCCCCTTTGAGCTTTGAACGTTTTGTGAATGAATTCTGAATGCTTTTGCACTTTGACAGCCATCCCACATTCTCTCGTAGGTGGCAGACAAAGAGTTAAAAGAATACACCACTGGGTAATTCACTGCAAGATGTTCTTCCCTCACCTTAGTCGAGTCGGTGCATACCCATCTTGCCTCAGTGTGTTCAACTCTGGTGAACGGGAGTACTTTGTTAGCATAACTTAGCCTGCCGGACAGGTGAAGGTGGAAGCAACTAAAATTGCTAATTTTATTATTATGCAATCACCCTTCTGAATTCAACAGAATTTCCTGCTATCCAATGATTTTTTTTTAAATCTTAAATATATAGCAGGGCTTTAAACCAGTTCAAGAAACGAAAACCGGGAACTTTTTGTATTTTCCAGGGAACAGAAACGAAACCGGAAACATTATCTTTTTATGTTCTGGAACATAAACACAAATTTAAAAATAATGTTAACTGGTTAATACCTGTTTTATTTTGTTCCTCAAAGGAGTGCACTTTGGGATAACTTCAAAAATAAAACAAGAGTATTTATAAAATACTACAGCGCTATCAGCGGGCAGTAGCGAGTCTCTGTAGCGAGTCGTGGGTTCGCCCCC
The DNA here is from genome assembly GCA_900302395.1 of Bregmaceros cantori. Lineage (NCBI taxonomy): Eukaryota > Metazoa > Chordata > Actinopteri > Gadiformes > Bregmacerotidae > Bregmaceros > Bregmaceros cantori. The sequence goes on from OMKY01256053.1 coordinate 15,404, forward strand.
ACACGTAACGAAATGTTGGCTGTAAAGCGCTTCCAGCGTATCTGAAGCGAGTCGTTGTGAGTTCGCCCTGACAGGAACGAAATTAACTGTTCCGGGAAGATTATTATTTTTTTGTTCTAACCAGTTTGGGAACGTGAAAATATCGGTTCAAAGCCTTGATGTATATAGTGCATTTTTGATGCACTATTAATGTGGCCATATTGATGTGTCTGTACTAAACCTTTGGTCGTTGCTTCTCTCTTAGTGCTGGACTTCCCCAAAGAACTCTCCGACATGTTTGACCCAACAAAAGGTGGGACAACATCGACACACTGGACATACAAAACGTGACATCACACATAGCAATTTCAGCAAGGACCTATTGTAGGAACCTTGTGGTCCATTCTACGTCAATTGTTCCCTTGTTGTGGCCGTATCCGGTGCTGTAGCTGGTGAAATTTAAAATGCAACAAATAATTTCTCAAATCGAGATGTACCTGTTACCTTTCAAAAACAATACAATGTTTCAGAAGGAATTCCTTGTTGATATGAAGACTCAAGAGTAGGTAATATTCCATTGGATGTGCTTGACAGGCCACTGGGTGGTGTTGTAATTGAACGTCAGTATGTCCGCAGGGCGTTCATAGTGTCCCGTAGGTCACTGAACAATCGTCTGTGCTCCGAGATGTTCACTCGGTACAATAAGTGACACGACTCCTGTACACTTACGACAGCTGGAACACCTTGACGATTCGTCGTCCGACACTAGCTGCGGGGAAAGGGCGTGTTACCTTTATCAGCTGGGGCAGGGGCGTGGCATAAAGGTGTAGGCAATGGTGTGATGTAAAGTGTGTGACTTGTATGCTACCTGAACAGGTTTTGCGTTTTCAGAAGTATTATATGGAGGCGCAACTCGCTCATTTTCAAACTTCTTCACTCTGGAAGTCCAGGTTTCAGGAAACCTTTGTTTTTTCAGTTTCCCTCGCAATCGTTCTCGTATGAACGGCCCCTAAGCTGGCTGCAAATTGGCAGGGACGGTCTCCCAAATACTTTGCTAAAACTGGTTACAGGGTCTGTATTGTTTTCAGAAATACCGTGTTTACATTTTTCTACTGAAATGTCAAGAATGATTGTGTTGCAACAATTAAACAGTATGGTGTGACCGTGTGGGTGAATATACGTTGTAAAATTCTGGTAATTTCCCCCCAAAAAACAAAATGCTTTCCGTCTTGTCTCCATGAGTCTATATCATTTGTATACCCAGCAATGGAGCTAATTAAAATTCTTGTCTCTTCCTGCCTGACAGAAATGATGGGCGGCGATCTTTTAGAAGATCTGATGTCGTCGGAAGGTAGGTACTAAAGCTCTCAATGAACGTCCATAATCAAATAGCATTTCGGCCATTTTGATGAATTTTCTAGAACCTTGAATATTGTCGCTGTGTGTATTTGTTTGCACCAACACTTGGCATGAAGGCTTGGAAAAGACTTTCTTGATCTGCGATTATTCAGTCTCCTAATGGATGAAGAAAGGCATTGCTGCATTCAGTTATGTGTATATTATTAGCTAATGTACACTGTGAGTGTTCCTCTAAACAGTCTTTAATCATTTAGTCATGATTCATGTTTTTTGTGCACGTTATTGACATTTTGTGTCCAAAGTCCTTATGGATACACCTCTAAGTAGCCAAGCCTTGGCAACTTGCAGTTTGTTACAATTTGTGTGCTTCCAAAATGTTCTCCATTTTGGTGCACAGTTGCACACTAGTTGAATAGTGTGCAACAGAATAGTGTTCAGCTTGTAATAGCCGTTCCAAATGGAAGGCTCTGTGTCACATCATCACGCTGTTCGCTTTTGTAAAAAAAAAAAGTACAGTTCACTGTAACGAAATGGGATACCGATGAAAACGTACATTTATACAGCGCTGCAGCTGCCAAAGCAGTGAGCGGCCCATGTCGCTCCTCCCCTTCCGTTATGTAATCAAAATGGCGTCCGCGAGAAGTGTCCATTTTTTCAAACTTCACATTTTGACTGTTGGGAGCTCACCATTTGAGTACCTGGACCACACTTCCATTTTGCTTTTTTTGATGCGGAACAGCACAACACTCAAAGTATTCAAAGTACTGAAGTGACCGAATTGGAACTGACCATTTTGCATAGACATTAAGCGTTTTACCGGGTACATTGGTAAAGGCAGAATGTACCAGGGATTATATGTCATCACAGTAACCCTAAGTCTTTGCCTGCCCACTGCAGTGTTCTCTCCCCTTCTCCGCCTCTCACCACCTCCCGGCGACCACGACTACATCTATAACTTGGATGAGACGGAAGGCTTGTGTGACCTCTTTGATGTCCCCATCCAACCTCTCACCCCTGGCTCAACATCCCTGAGTGCCTCCATTCTCAACCTCTAGCCCCATGGGTTGACCCCTGACTGTGGCTTCACATCCTCCCATTTCCACTTCTATGACCTCTGACCCTGGTTTCACCCCTCAACATGCCCTTCCATGACCTCTCACCCCAGCTTCACCCCTCTTCATCCACGACCTGTGACCATGGCTTCAGCCCCTCTACATTCACAACCTCTGATCGTGGTTTCACCCCTCAACATGCCCTTCCATGACCTCTCACCCCGGCTTCACCCCTCGTCATCCACGACCTGTGACCATGGCTTCAGCCCCTCTACATTCACAACCTCTGACCCTGGTTTCACCCCTCAGCATACCCTTCAATGACCTCTCACCCCGGCTTCACCCCTCTTCATCCACGACCTCTGACCCTGGCTTCACCCCTCAACATGCCCTTCCATGACCCCTCACCCTGGCTTCATCTCTCAACATACGTGACCTCTGATTCTCACTTCCCCCCTCAACATCCACAACCTCAGAACCCTACTATGACCCCCCTAGCTTCAGCCCTTCATCACCCATCCATAATATCTCAGATCCGAGTCCCTTCCTATCCACGTGTCCATTTCCCAAACAATTGTTGTTGTTTTTGTTTTTTAACATCTCTTTCGCTCCTCCATCCTGAATTTCTTGGGTCAAACCTCAGTTCCCTGTCTACTTTGAGTTTCAAGGCTGGAGTGGCCTCTTTTAAAGCAGAACTCTGATGGAGCACTCGCCACGTAGCCAGCTAACTTTTGGAGACCTCGAGGAAGGATTAGAAGGATAGAGAGAGAGATTGAGAAATCTATGAAAATTACATTTTTGAATAATTAATGGATCTTTTTTAAAACTTATAATTCTTGGACTTAACCAGCACATAAAATCCCCACATCTCCCCTCCACCCTACAGTCAAGGTGAGTAATCTTTAATCACACAAAAGAATCATGTGACTTGCACACAATTGCATAAATGCGACTCCTCCAGAGCATGAGCGTACGTGTACTCTGTCCAAGTCTATACCTCCTGTGTTTTGGAACATTTTTATTTTTGTACCTGTCACGGATCTCTGTGATCCGTTTAGATTTCCCCCACTCTGATACATAAGAAAATGGCTCAAGTTATCGAATGCACTGTCTTTATGTACATAGAGAATATGTATTTTGTATTCCCAGCATATGAGAAATGTATAATCATGTTGAGAAAATGTTTTTGTAAAAAAAGCAAAAAACTAAAAAAAACACATGCAGAACATTAATTTCTCTTGTTTTCTTTTTTTTACCATGCCCATTAAAAGTCACAGCAAGTTTGGCAAAGTTCGACATTATTGAGATAATTGTTTTTCTATGAGTGTAGGGCTGTTTTAATCGGTATGAAGTTGAAATCGAATCATTTTGGGTTGGAGGATATTCCAATAAAAGTTTAATGAAGGATAATTGCACAGCACCGTCATGAGCGATTCAGAATTTGAATAGGGCCATGCTGTGAACCACATTGAGTTTGTTGGTTTTGTGATGGTGAAGTAGGTTGGAAGGGAAAAAAATGAGTCACTATCACTTCCAAGTTAGGGCTGGAATGATGAATCACGTATTGCTATTTGTTGCATTTGAACAAATGTAATATTTGAGTGATTTGAGTGTGTCTATTCGACGAATGAAGCCTAATTCTGACAATATCTGAGACAAAAAAAACATTACATGCACTTAATTAAAGTAGGAATAGCAAAAAACCAACAGAATTGAGATGTTTGTGTGAGACCAAATAAATATGAGACGATTGATTGAATAAAACCTTTTGACATTTTGTAGAAAATCAGTCCAAAAAATGCAGCCCTAGATGTAGTAAGTAATATCCTCTGTACCTTTTTAAAATGTTATTTCATGCCTTCCTCAGGGCATATTTTCTGTTCTTTTTTATATGAGAACAATTACTTCAATAGATTTAAAAACAAATCAAACATGCTTTGGCTTTCATAATGATTTTATATTGACAGCTATGCCAATGACTGAGAGGTTATTTGTTACATGATTTTTAGCTAGCTATGTAGGCAAAGACATTGATTTGAAATGATCAAAGATATTTTACTTTCACATCAAAGCAGGACAAACGATCCAACATGTTCTTCAACGTACTTTGTCGTTGGAAATTGATATTGATCATTTGGTGCTTTTTTTAGTTTTATTTTTGAATTCTCAACATGTCTCCAGTGAGCACTCTTCTGGGGTTTTGTGATCAAACTGGACCTCTTTTATTCAAATGATTTCAATAAATTATTTGCTGGGAGTTGGAGCTGTAATTATTTGTTGAATTTGATTAATTATTTTGGTTCCAAAGAGTCCTACAGATATCTGACAAAACCATAGTGCTTATTGTCAAGATGTGTTTAGAAGTAGTTGAAGATTATTTTCATTTGTGATAATGGAGAAATCGACAAGTTAATGTTCAATCAAATGAGTTTGCGGTGAAAGAATTATAGCACGCAAAAAGTAATCTTGTAAGGAAGACTAGGATGGAAAACATTCAGCTAATCAACTCAATTCAACAAATATTTCGTGTACAATTGCACATGCAGCTCATGACGTGAATTTGTTGAAATTATTTAATCATAAAGTAAACTGCGTACTTCTGCCAGTAATCTTAATGGCTATTTGCAAGCAGCGTGGAATATTGTACCTTAAAAAAAAATATATATATATATATTAAAAGAGGTGAACACAACCCATACACACTCCCACAAGAGACGCATTCACTTGTAAACATGTTGAAGGATTTAAGCCATGGTTTGAGTTGAATTGCAACATAAATGAAAGCATGTTCACCCAGATCATGCAAGCTTGTTTTCATTGTCTGCAGCCTGCTGCAACATACAAGTATTTTATGTCAACACTTGATGTGAATTATGCTATTTGTGAATTTGTTTTCCGCCTCTCGCCGTAGCTGAACACGGCCATTTTTGTTTGTTTGTTTTTGCGTTGTACATACCACCCATCAACCGTTTGTTTGTCCAATAAATGTGCATATGATGATGTAAACTGAACCTATGTGGCTCCCACTATGACATTCTGCTGACTTCAAAGAATTGTTGCACCTGATCACTTAGTAAGAAGTCTGATTTTAATCTTAAAGGTAATATGCTACGAAAATATTTTTTTTTTTAATTTTTATAACATTGTGCTTATGTTATGTTATGTTGTTGTATGTTGGTCAGGCGTAAACGATACTGTAAAATACTAAAATAACTAGCAGCACTTGGCAATTTTTGGTTTTGTTACTGTCCATTTAGTACCACCAGTTCAGGGGAAAAAATAATTTGTGTGAATCCAGATTATGTGGAGAATGATTGTTTTAGCATCTTAAAAGTAAAAATTTTGAAGTTGTTAAAAACATGAATTTTAAAACAAACTTGGATTCAAAATGATCTAATGGTCGTGAAACCACCATGGAACTTGGTAGATCACCATTTAATTGCTGTTCTTGGATTTCGATTTAGAAATACTTGGTTCCATGCAAGAAAATCCTGATTCAAAATCGCTCATTATTTTTCATGTTTTTCCAGAGCAAGTGCATAGTCTGACTAAGCATCTATGTCCAGGGGGAAAACTGTTGGTTTTACAAATATGGGTTCAGGTTTTGAAATTGTGTCACCCTGTGGCGTGCACACGTTCACTTTTAATCTTTAGTCCTTGGCCAAAATGATCGACACAATGTAGGGAATATTTAAAAAAAAAAAAAAAAGGTTAGTTAGGCCCTATGCTGAATAATATTAACTAGCTCAGGGTGAACTAGATAACGGTTTGATATGAATTCTGCACTCACCAATTCTATCCGACAGAGGGAGACCTCTGACTGACATCCAGCAACCCGGAACTCGAGCCGTACACTTTCACTACGTTCCATTAACTGTCCCGCTCGGCACGTCCGAGTTAGTGCGGCCATTCCATTGGTACAAACAGGCGCTTCACGTCGGCTGAAAAAGCACGTGACCAGGTCTGGACCAAATGGGGTAGCCGCATTATCTCGGACGCGTCGACTCGGATTGCTAATGGTAAGCAGAACTCTGTCCTGCCGGGACTAGTCGATGGGAGGATTGGTGGACTAGTTGTGGGCTAGTTGTAGGGAGGCTCAGGGCAGTGAGCGTGTTATGCGATGGCCAGTTAAGAGACCAACCGACTGATTGTTAGCCGTCGGACTCGAGTGATCTGATCACCTCCAAGGATGTACTGCTAAGCGGAGACAAGTTGGAACTTTGCTCGGCGCTCAGGTAAACGGCGAACAGTTCGACATTTTTTTACACACACACACACACACACACGTTGTCCTTTTCACACACACACACACACACACACACACACACACACACACACACACGGAACTACCTGTCAACAAAAATGCATGTCCCCGTAGTGATCATACATGCAATGCCTTCATCAAACTAGTACTAGTATGAAGGCATACCTTCCTGTAATGTCTTGTGTGTTGTGGACTCAATAAACTCACATAACGTATCCTTGTTGGAAAGTAAATCTTACAGTCGTTCCCAGCGCAGGGGAAAAAAACTCATCTTCAAATCTTCATTATTTACAACCATTCAGAATTACAGGTATGCTGGTTTGGTACTGTGGATAATTTCAGGCCAGTCACTTGACGGCACCAGATCCGCTATAGAAGAGATGTCGCAATGCCTCGGACTGCCGCGTAGCCACACCTGACTACGGGTCTGAGGGGACTGGCGTGGCTCAAATCTCTATGAATTTACTTTTTACGATGTTTTTCAAAAAATGAATGAAAAAAAAAGAGAGAGAGAGAGAGCCCGAGAGAGAGACAGAGACCGAGTGGGAGAGCGCTCGAGAGAGAGAAAGAGACACCAAGAGAGAGAGAGCGAGAGAGAAAGCGCCCGAGAGAGAGATGACATCAACATATTTGCCAACAGTTTCCAACGGGTGTCGCTAAAGGCAGAGTTAATGTACCGAGTACTTTTTACTGACATCTCAGTAAAAAGTTTTTTTTTTCCACCTCAAATTCACTTGAGTAAAAGTAGAAAGTAACTCGTGAAAAATGTACTCCAAAAGTAAAAAAGTACAACAAAAAATTGTAACTGAGTAAATGTAATGCGTTACTGCCCATCTCTGCTTATTATATATATTATTATATACACTTATGTCACTGCACCCAGTCACTGCTCCCACTGTCTTAGCATAACTAGTGCAGAGCCACGGGGATGTTGGGTGGCAGTGGCGTAGCCAGTTATGGGCCAGGGTGGGCCGATGCCACTGATTGACAGCTGGCCCACCCTATCAAAGGTGTCCAAAATTATTGACAGCTGACTCAATTTCTTGCATTAAAATGCATGAAATTGCATCTAAGAAACTCAGATTTTCTTGGAGGGGGGGGCATACTCTCTTACTAATGGCCCACACTGTTTAACATCTCTGGCTACTGTTGGGTGGTAACGAATTAAATGTAATGAGATTACAGGACTTTGATCACAAAAATTGTATTTGGAGTATCTTACAATTACAATTTAAAATGTCTAATCCATATTAGGTACATTTGCCTGGAATAGGGGATTAAATCCACGGTCATTGTTGTAACTTGTAAATGTGCATGACACACGCTTTCATAAGGGACCGCACCCACTATAAATGTGGCACAGCACTCACAATTATAGAGCTCCATTTTGCATAAACGCGGGATTAAAAACATCAATGGAATCCATTTCCAGCTTTAAACTTAAATATAAACATTATCTAAAAGTAATGGAATGTGATTCCTTCATTTCCTTCAAAATGAGATAGTGGGATACTGATTACTGTTAGCCAAAAAATGAGAAATATCTATCTGTAAGGTATTACTTTTCAAAGATAACCTTCCCAGCCGTGCTAGAGAATGTTTGGTATAAACTACTGTGTTGTGAAAGTGAGTGGAATTTCGCTCAGGGGACATTATAACGCTGTCAGCCCAGAGAATATGGAATGTGAGTGAATACTAGCTAAACATCTTTAATATTTTATGTCCTAACAGTGTGACACTTTGCACTGCACTGTACAGCACTGTCACCCTTCAAATGTAAGCGCCTCAGGCGAAGCGCTGCGGTAGTTGTGCGTGGAACAGAGAACGCTACAGTACGGACGTTTCTTGTAGATGGATAGTGAAGCTCTTGCATGCACCACTGTAGTCTCCGACATATACCCTGTGCAATAAGTTGTGTTTAGATCTGCAAGTAACGATTATTTTGATAATCGATTTAATCGGCCATCTTTTCTGACGATTAAGAGGAGACATGCGGCAAAGATTCCGGGAGGGAAGGCGAACCCGTGATTCTGCGTGCCACACATATGACACTTGTGTGCTTCGCAGTGTACTCACTCTTAACAGACTGAGCTACCGCGTCGCACAAAATTGTAATTATTATTAACCTGAAACATTGTTGATGTAGCAAACGTTGAACAACTTATTTAACACATTTAAGCTGAGGAGTGACCAAATAAGGAAACGATGAATCGCTGTCGATTAATCGATTATCAAATGAGTTGCAGATTAATTCAATAATCGATTATCATCAATTAATCGATTTAATCAGTTGCAGCTGTAGTTGTGTTGGTCAGATTACACAGTAGATGTGGATGGTATACAGTATTTAGTGACATATTAAGCTTGACAAAAATTACAGAGCATCATTTTAGTCTGTGCTGGTAGATGAGATGAATGGAGACGAAGGTACTCTATTGAGTCACACACGCAAACGTACAGTGACATTCATCCTCCGCATTGAATACATCTCTGAGGAGATGTTGCAGCGCCGAGGGGCCAACTCCAGATTCCGAGCCAGTTGTGGAGCAGGTTGACTATAACATCCTTGTAGTGGTGTGGGAAACCAGAGTTCCTGGTGGAAACCGGGGCTCTGAAGGAACGAAAACCGGAAACGAACGGAAGTTCATGGAATTTTACGAGGAGCGGAAACGGAAACGAAAAAAGATGATTCAAATGTTCTGGAACATTATGAAATCCACAAAACCGGTTAAAAATTGTTTTTTTTGTTCTCCATCCAACTTTCACTGTCAGTCGTCAAGCTTCATGCATCTGGGGCTCCATCTTGTGGACAGACGAGGAAGCGAATGTAATGGCGTTAATACAGTCACACTGAAGTTTAAAAGTCCACCAAACATATTTTGTATAAACTATATCTAAACGTAACATCGCACAATATAAGGAACTTTAAGAACAAACAAAATAGTTGTGTTCTGAACCGGTTCAGGACCGATATTTTGGTGGCGGAACGGTTCGGAGAACGAAACATTAAACTGAGACCAGCCTGAACAGTTCGGAATGGAACGTTTCAAAAATAATTTTGTTTTCAAGCCCTGGTGGAAACCCACACAGATGGGAAGAACATGTCAACTCCACACAGACGCAACGCAAAAGAAACTAATGCGACGCAGCCATCGGAGCATTCCCCAGCACGCACCACAGCCCACGCACCCGCTCAGTGCGCAGCAAATATATAAATTTGATTTTCAGTGCAACGCAGCGCAGGTCGAGGGGGCGGAGGGCATTGTATTCCGTGATTGACAGGCGTGCTGAGCAACTGAATCGGTGGACCAATTGGTGGCAACTATTCAACTATTCAAATAATCGTTCGTGGGTCCGCGTTGGCCGAGTGGTTATGGACACCGGACCGATGTTACTGGCGCTGCATCTACCGCAGCGTCCGCAGTGTCGCGAGTTCGACTACGCTCGTCGACTTGTCTGCAACGTCTACCCCAGATCTCTTCAACACAGTTTCCGACTAATCCTATCCAATAAAGATGGAAAAACGGCGCTGACGCCGGAACAAATAACTTAAAAAAATAATAACAATCGTTCGTTGCAGCTCTAATTAAAAGTAACGAAAAGTAGCAAAAATAATCTCACATATAGTTACTAAGTAACAGTGGCAAGTGGCAACCCTGATTATGACATAACATCAGAAATAACTGTGCGGTGTATCATTCTTTAGGCCATCTTGCCCTGCTCTAACACGTGTCTTGGGACAGCTGTTCTACGTTTCGCACCCTTCTTGGTTGTGGCGGCAAATGTTACGCCTGTGTGTGTTGTTTATAGAGCTCCTCGACTGGAATTCCACCCCTCCACTGGTGCTACATACGCACACCATACTGACTTTTCATCTACAATCTACAAGTATGTATG